>LR749596.1:0-72366 GCA_902729485.2 Mus minutoides | reverse complement strand
GTTGGTCTCTCCGGTCCAAGGATTCATTTCTTATTATTCTTCATAAGTACGCTGTAGCTGACTTCAGACGCACCAGAGGAGGGCGTCAGATCTTGTTACGGGTGGTTGTAAGCCACCATGTGGTTGCTGGGATTTGAACTCATCACCTTCGGAAGAGCAGTCGGGTGCTCTAACCCGCTGAGCCATCTCACCAGCCCAGCAGCTCCACTTTTGAGGATGCTGGGCAGCAGAGCAGCAAGGAGTAACTTTCAAGTCAGCACAGACCTGTGGGGTAACAGACACCGAGGCACAATCCCATTGTAGGCTGAGCAGAATTTAGTGTGTGTGTGTGTGTGTGTGTGTGTGTGTGTGTGTGTGTGTGTGTGTGATGTGTCTGGGTGCCTGAGGACACCAGAGAACAGCTTCAGATCCCTAAAACCAGAAGAGCAAATACACTATTACCATGGAGCCATCTCTCCCGTACTTCCATATCGCTTTGAGAAAATTCTGACAACTTCCTTTTGCTTTAACAAGCCCATCTCTGAAGAATAAAACCAAATTTCAGACAAGAAAGATGGTTCTGTGGGTGAAGTGTCTCCAAAGTGTCTTCTAGCACACAAGCATGAAGATCTTAGTTGGAATTCCCCAGAACGTATGTAAAGCAGTTAGTGCTAGACGAGACTCAGATACAAAAGAACCTGGTCAGCCAGCTGGCACACACAGTGGTTAATAACAGGGTAGAAGGTGTGGGCCAACACCTGAGGTTGTTCTCTGGTCTAGTATAGGGCACCATCTCACGTGTGTTCCCCACCCCTCTCTCATACGCCATACACATGAGCACACACATGCATGCTTGTGCACACACATACACACAATAGTGTCCATCTTTGAAAGACTTTAGCTGTGAGACGATGCCATTTCTCCTGAGTCTTTTCAAACATAAAAATGAGCCCTAGTATCCACTAGGAATGGCTGTTAGTAAAGTGTAAGCCGCGCATGCGGCTTATGCTAACTGGGTTCCTGAGCGGGAGGCCAGAGCTGTATGGGAATGAACGGTCAAGAGGAATATGGAGGCCAATACAAACGTATGCTGTTCAAGGTCCCAAAGTTTACTGGGAGTTTGTGTTTATAAAGAGCTAGGTAGGCCCATCCCCTCCCCCCTCGCCAGTCCATTCTGGGCACCTGGATCCAGCCTGAGGATGACGTCCAAGGTGCAGGATGCATCTCTGGAATGTCTCAAGGGTATCTCAGCAGGTGGCAGGATTTTGGCGAAGTACAGGGGCAGTTGACACAACAAAAGGAGCCTCCTAAGTCAGAAGGCTACACCGCAGGTGATCTCATTTCAGTGGCCGCAAAGTCTGCATCAGCCTGCTTCAGGCTGGGGGACGTTACAGTAAAGATTTTTTTATTTTTAATTATACATGTGTCTGTCTATCTGTATGTGGATATGTGCACATGTGAGTGCCGTTTCCTGCAGAGGCCATAAGAAGGTATCAGATACCCCAGAGTTTGAATTGCCCAATCTGGGGGCTGGAGATTGAAGCTGGGTCCACTTCCTAGGAGTGCATGCTCTTAACTGCTGAGCCATCTCTCCAGCCCCAGCAATACCTAGCCTTAGAGTATTTTAACTATGTGTTAGGGATCCCAGACACTGGTGTCGACAGCCAGAAGCAATAGTGTGGACCTCTATGATGCTGTGCTGTGCCCTATGACCCTGTGCAAGGCTGTGCATCCGATCATGGCTTCTCTTGTCTGTATTCCACTGTCTGTCAGTCCTCATCTCTTGCTGGCTTTGCTAAGAAATAACTGGGCCCCTGTACATCTTTGCCCAGTGGAATGCTGGGAACAGAGCAAGTGTCTTTCTGCTTACTGGCCCCTCACATCATGAACACTTGCCCTTCTGACTTCTGCCAGTACCAGGGTCCCAATACCTCTGGTATCCTCTTTCCCTTTCCTTCCATGTCCCTCCCTCCTGCTCCCCATGAAGAACTAGCCAGGATGAAAAACTGGCCATCCTGGCGCCCCCTTGTCTCTTAGAGTTAGCTATTACCTCAAGCTGCTACCTGGGCCTCTTGCTGATGTTTGAACTAGCCAATCATGTGAAACCACGCCAATTTCCCAACCCCCCCCCACTTCATTTACTATATAAACTTCTAATTTTCGAGCCTCGTGGTCGACTCTTCTACCTCTAGCATGGGGTGGTGTCGTCCCGAGGAGCTCCATGATTAACCCTCCCTCATGTGTATTAAATCAAGATGGTCTCTCATGATTCCTTGTGTGCGCGAACTCCTGAGACTCGAGTGGGGTCTTTTTCATGGACCTAACACCCAACACCCTTCAAGTGACAGAGCAGTCATGAAGATGAAGCCTCTAAGCAGTTCCAGCTGCAGAGTCCCACGGGAAACAGGTCAAGGGGCTTCCAGTGGCAAAGAAAACAGGTACCTCCCTTGACCTGGGTGGAGAGCAGGTTGGGATACTGGCCTGGTTTTTTCTCTGGAGTTGAAGCATGTCATGATTACGCAGGAAGGTCTCCAATCACTCCATTAGTGGCATGTGGCCCCCATCTCTCTACTCTAGTCAGTGGAGACAGCCAACCAGGTGACAAGACACAACTCAAGGAGCAAATAGGAAAGGCCCACCCACAGAGCCCCTTGGCCTGACACACTACTTTGACCTTTCCCCACCAGCCTTTTTAAATACAATTATATCTGCTAAGCTACTTCCTTAGAAAGGCATTGAAGAAGATCCTTGCACACCCAAGTATAAGTAGCCTCATGCCAGGCAGATTACACTCCCAGCCTCTTTTAGCCACAGTTTCCTAACCAACCGTAAGAAATGAAGACAGAGGCGGGCGTGGTGGTGCACCCCTTTAATCCCAGCACTCGGGAGGCAGAGGCAGGCGGATTTCTGAGTTCGAGGCCAGCCTGGTCTACAAAGTGAGTTCCAGGACAGCCAGGGCTTTACAGAGAAACCCTGTCTCGCAAACCAAAAAAAAAAAAAAAGAAATGAAGACAACATTCTAGATCAAACAGCTTATAATACTCACCTCCAGTGTCAGGTGCCTCCCTTAGTAGATAGACCCACCCTATTCATCACAGAACCTATGAGAGACAAGGCATCTGACTCCAAACTTCAATTCTGATTGGCTGGCCTGCTCCTATACATCAGTGTGGTACCCATCACCCCTCACCAACTTGTAACTACCTCTCAAGCTTCCTAATGCACCTTCCTTTGTACCGTTACTACTGCCTAGGCTTTTTAACACGGTAACCAGAATAATCCTGACACCCGGGCCACCATGTCTCTGTGCTGCAACCTGCACACATTGGGGGGTGGGGTGGAAGTCATTCATGATGGAATAGAATACAGAGAGCTCTCATCATGGCTGCCAGGCCCACGTGATCTGACCCCCCCCCCCTCCATCCCAGAACCACCCTGCTTCCATGCCTTCAAGCCTCCTCCTCCTCCTCCTGGGCTTTCCCACCTCCGTTTTTGCTCATCTCATGGGTCACCTCCTAATTTCAGTAAAATGACACCTTAGATAGGGAGTGGTCCTTTCATCAAGCAGCACCCAACCCCAGCCCAGCTCCAACTGCTTCTCACCGCCCACAGTGTCTTCTTTCCTAACACTCATCACTGGTGGACATGGTCAGTGTATCTCATGGTCTCTTTGCTGTAACACAGGGGTTTACATCACTCTACCTCCAGTACATAAAACACTCCAGAAGACCAGTAACCAACCCCAAGACGGACTCACTCACCCTACCCTGGAATATATCAGGAACCCATGTCCACTGTCTTCACGGAGATACCATCTCATTAAGTGGCCCAAGGTGGCCTTGAACGCACTCCAGCCCGCACTGTCCTGAACTTCGCGATCTTGTCACTGCCTCCTAAATGCTGGGCTTTACAGGCCTACAGCACTAGGACTAAGCACCATTAAATTTGAGCTCCCTTATCTCCGGAATGCATGAGAATCAGCATCACGCCTCCAACAGCTGAAATGGAGCCTTCCAGGTTGACCAAGGGAGAAGCAGCTAGTGCAGACGAAGCCAAGGGACCGGAAACCCCAGGTGCAGAGAGAAGAACATCAAGGCCAGTGGCTCTACTGTCCCTTAGAAGCCACGAAGTTCCAGGTCTGAAGAAGAGCGGGGTCTTTTGTCTAGGTGACACCAGGGGGCACTGTCAGAGGACGTGGGAACAGAGAGAGGCAAGGGTGTGGTGGAGTCACCCTACCCTACCCTTCCCTTCCCTTCCTACTCTATCTGCACAGAGGGAGGTGAGGTGCCTAAAACAAACAACTCCGAAGAGTACTCAAGCAAACACAAACAAGGCCTTCCCCTTCCCCGCCCCAACAAATACAAACACAAAGGGAAAAGCCCAAAGCAAACACAGCTAGTACCAAACACCCAGAAGGGTGGGGCAGACTAGGTCCCATTCCAGCCTTCTTATCCTGAGTCCCATTCCAGCCTTCTTATCCTGAGCCACTGATTAGCAGAGGTGCCTTGCAGTGGCAAGCTGGATCCCAGGGGGGGTGTGCTCTCGGGGACAACAAAACCTTGTGAGGGCAGAAAGGAGAAAGGGCCCTGTCCCCCAAGTCTTGGGACTGAGCCCTCTGCTTCTAGGTCTCACAGCTCAGCCTCAACCTGATCCCCATCCTGTGTCTTGACCGTTTGTCCTTCCTCGTCTGTGGCTCACACCTGTCATCAGGTGGGTCTGGCTGTAAGCCCGAAGGGAATGTGAGCCAGATTCAGAATGCAGTCGGCCTCCAGCTCCTTCCTTCTTTTGTTGGTGTAGTCCAGTATTGTATCAACTCCATTGCTTTCTGTTAACACAAAAGAACTGAGCCATGGCAACCGGTACCACAGCACGCTGATTACTGGGGCTGAGCTGGGCCAGAGGGTGGGGAACAAAGGTGTGGAAGGAGAAGGAGCTCGGGTACCGGGAAGCCCTGTGGCTAGAGTCTAAAAGTCAGGCAGGGATGGGGGAGGGGAGTCAAGTGAGAAGCTGAGGGACCCAGCTGCCAGGATCCTTAGACTTTACCCAAAGGTAATGGGGAGCCACAGAGGAGATGACCAAGAAAACAGCAGTATCAGGTGAGGGCAGTAGGAAGGAAGCTCAGCCTGCACAAAGGACCAAGCAGGTGAGAAATACCAGGCCTGAATCTGAACAGAAAAAGGGGTTGGGAGCAAGGGAGAAAAACACTCAGACCTGACTAGGGTCTAGGCAGACAGAAGGGCCATGGTTAAGGTAATAAAGGAAGTGAATTCCCAGGATAGCCAGCTTCTTCCTCACCCTCCTGACTTGAGACAAAAGCCTGGCAGCTTAAAACCAAGGCCTCCCTGGCTTTTGTCTCCCCGCAGGCAGGCAGGCAGGCAGGCAGGCAGGCCCTCTCCTGACAGACTGGCCCAACAAGTTCAAGGCCTGCTCAGGGCATGTCACACAACAGTTCTGGGCCCACCAACCACCCTAGCTTTCTAGAGGAGAAACACTGCAGAAGCCTAAAAAATTCCCATGCTCAGTAAAAGACAGGAATTTTCGGCGTTCCAAGTCCCCCATCCGCATTTCAGAGGGCTTTTCCTCTGTGTGTCTGCCGAGTGTGCGTGTCCCCTCACCCCCAATAAATGTCTTCCTACAACTGCTGATGCTGTTTGCTGTGATTGTGTTTTTTTTTTCACTGCTGCCTGCTGTGCACCAGATTGTTCCTGCCTTTTTAATTCTTTAACTGACAGAGGAAACGACTCCATAGACTGCATCTCCCAGCTAGGGAGACAGGGTGGTTGCACTCACTGCATAGGACATTTCCTCTGCCATTTCTGATGTCCCCTTCTGTCGCCTGCTATTGCTAGTCTCATACCTGAAGAAGAAAAAGTATGCCACCACCACCCCCCGGATGGCTCCACCCCATCAAGCATACACTAATACACTAAGGCCTTTCACAACATGTAGGTCTCTGGTGACCCTAGGAAAGTCACCTTGAGTGACTGGCACTGGAGGAAAAAGCTTCCTACTGAAGCAACACCCTGCTATAAAGAGGCAGCTTGCTGAAGACCCAACAGTGCCTGCTTCCCGGCTAGTGGTAGCCCTGGCTCACCAGTCAGGTACCTCCGTTGGAAACGTCCCACGAGATGATCTCTTCCTCACCTGAGCCTGAGCCCTATGCTGTAAAACCACTAGTTAATTCAGTTAGAGCATGCATTTGTTTTTTCCCAAACAGGAAGAATGGGAAGGCTAGGTGTGGAAAGCCTTCTTGGGGTACCGCTTGGCAGGAGTTTGACATTGGCTAAGGACAAAGAAGTGGGCTTCAGACAGGAATCTGACATTGACCATGACAAGGAAGTAAGCTCAGGCAGGAATCTGACATTAGGGCATAATAAGGAAGTAAGTTTCAGCAAGAATCTAACTTTAGGCTGTAATAGAGAAGTAGGGTAAGGCAAGAATGTTTAGTCTTAGGGTGGAACAGAAGAACTAGGCTTCAGGCAAGATTTTGGGCTTGGACGGGGAAGTGGGCTCAAGCAGTTAGGTCATTATGACAAGCCCTTTTAAACAACTGTCATGGGAGTAACCGCTTGCTGCTTTGTTAGTTCCTTATTGTACTGCTTGCCCAAAATACTTGCATGTAATTAAAATGGTATAAAAAGTAGATTGGAAAATAAAAATTTGCCTTCAGTCTCAGAATTGACTTGGGTCACTCTACAATGTTGTCTAACTGTCTTTTTTCTTTTTAATCCTCACTCCTGCACTGGAGAACCTGTTGACTGACTGAGCAGGCTTGGTCAGCTGGTGGCTGGAGAGATGGCTCAGCAGTGAAGAGCACTGACTGCTTTTTCCAGAGGTCCTGAGTTCAATTCCCAGCAACCACATCCATCTGTAATGATGGTGCCCTGAAGACAGCGACAGTGTACTCGTATGCATAAAATAAATAAATATATCTTTTAAAAAAAAGAGAGAGTGGGAAGGCTTATTTTAAACATGCCTACCCTGAGATCTGTGTGGACAGTGCTCAGAAGGAACACAAATGGCCACAAGGACATAAGAAATGCTCAGTGGAGTTAGCTGTCGGGGGAGTACAGACCAAAACCAATGAGAGTCCATGTCACTCTAGCAAGGACAGCTATGGTCCCAAAACAAGCTCTGGCAGGGTGGCAAGCAGCCCCGATTCACTGTTGAGTTGTGGGTTAGTGTGGACACTTGAAAATAGAGGTTGAAGCCAGGCGTGGTGGCACACGCCTTTAATCCCAGCACTCAGGAGGCAGAGGCAGGCAGATTTCTGAGTTCGAGGCCAGCCTGGTCTACAGAGTGAGTTCCAGGATAGTCAAGGCTATGCAGAGAAACCCTGTCTCAAAAAAAAAAAAAAAAAAAAAAAAACGAAAAGAAAATAAAGGTTGAAAGTAGACAAGTGATCGCTAGAAACTGGGAAGGAGGCTGGGGGCAGGGCAGAGGCAGGGGTGGAGCAGAGGGGCCGGGAAGTTGAATTCGGTCAAGGATGATGTATGCATTATGTGTATGAAACCAGGATGTTAGGTCCCACTTACCAGTATAACTGATATGATGGTGGTGGTGTTAACCATTTTAAAAATCTGACCCAAATCCTCGCTCAGACTCAGGCTCCTCACACTGCTGCTTGGAACTTACTCTACTTCAAAATACCAAGCCTCTGCCTAGGACCAGAATAGGATAAAAAAAAAAAAAAAATCTCCCCACTAAGCCTATTGTCTAATCACAGGCAGCTTATCCAGCCTAATAGCAGAATGTCTCCCTGTAAGGTGACTATTTGACCAGCCTAGTTTCAGGCTGAATCCATCCTGCACGTGACAGGAATCCTGCCGCAGCAAACTCAGTCAAGAGAAGAAATGGGTGGTTCTTGCAGCTGAGTGTTCAAGTAGCATCCAGTTTTAGGAATGGTTTGATCCAGGGGTCAGGTAGGTCTCAGCAGCCTCTTGGCAAGATCACTCCTCTTAAGCTGTTAAAGCCTCTGAAAAGATCATTCCCTTGCCTGCCATAGACCACATCCTGCTCTAGGCAATGGGGATGCCACCAAGCACCTACTTTTCTGCCTATAGTATCTTTAGAAAAAAAATGAAAAGACTCTGCTGACCGTGGTAAGGAACAGGAAGGCTGGGACAGTTTCTATTGCAAACCAAGTTAAGAATGAACTTAAGTCTCGGGGCAGCAGTACAGGCCTCGATGTGCCTGACTTAGCTCCATACTTATTTCGATCTTCAGTCACAGCGCCCTGCTCAGAATGACTTGGGTCAACCACTCTAAGGCCATGGGGACTGCAGAGTCCCAGGGCCTTGAGGAGGTATGCCAGCCAAAATAGGGCCACACTGCTCACTACACCCCACACTCCCAGCCATAGCCAAGGCAGGAAGGTGTGTCCTTCTGCAGGCCCGAGCTCTCTGCAAAGAAGAAACAGCCCAGATGAAGGTGACCTGGATGACCTTGGTGTGAGGTCATTGACTTATTATGCCTTTTACTGCTCTCTAATATTTCCCAGGCCAAAGCCTTGTTCAGAGTCAGATTAAAGCAAACTCCCAAGGGTCGAGAACATCATGCAGGTGCCTTTGAACCTAAACATCTTTCTTTTCAGAATACAACCTGGTCTGCTAGGCTCTGCTGCTTCCTCCAGGCATGCATGGGGGTGGAGGATCTCAGAGGGAAACTTCTGGAGAAGCCAGCAAAGTCTGCCTCTCCACCTTCCTGTGGCCTGGAATTGCCATGGTGAGCTCTCTGGTTCTGAGCCTGCTAGCAGGACCAAGGACAGCTAGTGCCCTGACACTCCTGAAGGAGGAAAACAGCAGCCACAGACAACGTTCTCCCACAGGAAGTGGTCTGCTCCCTCAGAATTGTCCCGTTCCCTCATCTCATCTCCAAAAGGATACTTGGCATTCTTCAGGAGCCATTGTAATGCTAATGTGTTTAGTCAAACAGAGAAGGCCAGACAGATGTGGGCCATTTGGCAGGGATGTAGTTCATTTGTTAGCAAGTGCTAGAGGCTGGTTGGCAGGATATTAAATATTACCTTGGTTATCCACAAACACTTCATATTTCATGAGAGGCAGGGAGGCGAGGGCTGCATCCGATACATCAGCCTCTGTCAAAGAGGCAGAAAGAGGCAAACATCTGATAAATCTGTGTGGATGTGCTCAAAGATCAAAGGCCCGAACATATGTGTTTGTACAATTGGCATGCCAGCAGACGGCTAGAACAGACCAGCCTGGACAGCTGGACACAGAGAGAATTAGCCGATTCCAGTCTGTAATTAGCTGAGTCTCTGGAGCTGTCGGAGGAGTCAGCGGCTGAGTCCTCCTGTCTGCTGTGCCCGCCCTCGGGAAGGAGGGTCAGCAGTGACAGGGTGGACTGGGGCATTGCTCAAGCCCTCTGTTGAGCTGATGGTGTCTATCAGGGTTGGTTTTAATGCCAACTTGACACGGATTCGAATCGCCTGAGTAGGGACCCTCATCTGAAGCGCTCTCCGGATTGCCCTGACTGACGTGAGAAGACAGTAAGGACCCCTGCCTAGCAGCCCCGATAAAGGGGCGTGGCCGAGGAGGCGCCTTTCTCTTGGCCTGGTCGCCCCTTCCCCCTTGCTGTGGAGATGGTTTATTCCCTTGCTGTCACTGATTGCTTCCGCTGATCAGGACCAGCATTTCCAGGCTTTCATCACGGATTAGGGACCAGCGGCTCTCCAGGAACATTCCAGGCTTTAGGCATCGGATATGGATGCTAAGGCAGCCAGCCTGGCGGACTGAGCAGCTACCAGCCACGCGGTTTCTCCCCCACCCCCAGCAGTGAGAGACAGCTCAGGGACCCAGTAGCTACCAGGCTCAGCCTCTCCCAGTGTGATTTTCTTGTTACTATTTTAAAATCGAACTGATAAATTCTTAGACACACACACACACACACACACACACACACACACACACCTGTCAGCCTACCCTCCTGGCTCTTCCTCTCTCTGATGGAGACTGCAGAGCTCACCCTTTGATTGTCCTTCTGTCTCTCCTCACCCACCCCTTTGTTGTTCCCATTCAGTCTTTTTTTTTTCCGTTTTTCGAGACAGGGTTTCTCTGTGTAGCCCTGGCTGTCCTGGAACTCACTTTGTAGACCAGGCTGGCCTTGAACTCAGAAATCCGCCTGCCTCTGCCTCCTGAGTGCTGGGATTAAAGGTGTGCGCCACCACGCCCGGCTTCCCATCCAGTCTCAAGGCTGCCACAGTTTGAGCGTTGCCCTCTATTGCAGATGTAACCCCTCATATTCAAGTTCATGATATTTGGAGGTAGTGACTTTGGTGGTGAGTTAGAAATAGGGGAGTGCATGCCTCTGGTGCCCCCCGTGGTAGCTCTGTAAAAGGAAGAGAGGATGAGTTTGCACATCTGCTCTATCTCCTGAGTACTACCGTCTCTCTATCCTTCCCACTCACCACAGGCTAGCCCTGTGCTCTTGGACTTCCCAGCTTCCAGAGGTGCAAACTTAGGCATCTCGTGTTTTGTAAATCACCTAGTCTGCGGTACAAGTTACAAGTCAGAAACAAAGACGCTATCTGCTTGCTAGTATCCACAGCTCAGACCTCGCTGGCTACCTCCAGTCTTGTCTGTCCCATTCCATCTGCAGTTCCATTAGCCCGGTAGTGTCTGCAAAGCACATGGCAAACTCCTGTGCTCTCCTAGTCTCCACCTCCCATCTCCCGTTGGAAGCAACTGCCCCAGATTCCATTTGCTGAGCTCCTCTGTACATCCCTCTTTCTATCCAACACCAGGCCTGACTTTCAGGAGTCCCTGCTGTTGGTGTCTTCGGGACATGCCCAGAATCTAACCACTCTCCCCTGTGCCATTGACAGCATCTGACCTGCACTACTTCGGTGGCTTTCTTCATTTTCATCCTGTCCTCTGTCACCTCCTCCTACCACCAGTTGGAGGGATCATCAACAATCTTGTTTATCATGCCATGCCTTAGTGCTACAAGCTTGGTAGTCCTCCAGTCCCCTCTGTTCACACAACCACCAAAACCTCTTCGTGACTAATGCCCCATTACCACCTGACCCTCATTTTCCCTCTTATCTGACCTTCATACCAACTCCTCTTTCTCCCAGCTTTTAGATGGTCATTGTTAATCTGGGTGCCGCAGTCTTGGGGACATAGCAGCATCTCGGTTCACTGCTTTGCCTTCCCTTGAATGGATTTTAGAAAGTATCTCACCTTTGGGTGGGCTAAGCTAGCTACAGTAACAAACACCCTCTGAATCTTTTGCTTATTTTGTTTATGTTTGTTTGAGACAGGGTTTCTCTGTGTAGCACTGGCTGTCTTGGTACTCACTATGTAGACCAGGCTGGCCTCAAACTCAGAAATCTGCCTGCCTCTGCCTTAGGAGTGCTGGGATTAAAGGCGTGTACCACCACTATACTTTTTGAAGCCTGGTCACACTCTGTATCCCTTACTGGCCTGGAATTCAAGAAAAGATCCACCTTCCTTTTCCTCCCAAGTGCTGTAACTAAAGGATACACCACCACATCTGGCCTAAAAATATGTTGTTGTTGTTGTTGTTGTTGTTGTTGTTGTTGTGATTGATGTTGTTGTTTTAAGTTTGCGGCTCCAGCCAGATGTGCATCACACGTGAGCTGAGATTTTACTCCACTCCCCGGACTGTGGCAAACAGAAAGGAAAGCTCAGGCAGTCTCTCACTGGAAGCTAAATGTTCCACCTCACTCCACTCCAAATGCCCCACCCAGCCACAAGAGAAAAAAAAAAATCCTTCTGTCAGTGTTAGGAGCACCTAATGTTTTTCCCATATTAGCACTCTACCTCAAATACCTGTGGGGACATTTTCTTAATTAATGATTGATATGGAAGGGCCCAGCCCACTGTGGATGCTGATACCCCAGGGCACTTGGTCCTTGGTTACATAAGAAAGCAAACTGAGTAAGCTAGGAGGAATACGTCTGTAAATTCAGGAATTTATTGAGGCAAAGAGTTTGAGCAACTTTTCCAAAAACCTGCTGACAATTTTTTCAACTCTGATTCTGTGTGTGTAGTCCTGACCCAGAGCCCTACAAAAACCCTGCCCCTGAGGTACAATCCAAGCCTTGATTCATTCTCTCTCCCCCAACCCCTGCAAAGATTTATTTGATATGTATATTTTGTGTGCACGTATGTATATGTGCAACATCTGTGCCTGTGCCTGGTGCCAACAGACGCTAGAAAGGGTGTCTGATTGTCTCATTCCCTGGATCTAGAGTTACAGATGGTCATGAGCTGCCATATAGGTACTGGGACCAGAACCCAAGTCCTCTGAAAGAGCAGCCAGTGTTTTTAATGAATGAAACATCTTTCCAGCTCCAGAGGTCCTAATTATACCTGTTTTATGGTGGTGGCGGGTGGTTGGTGGTAGACTGGTCTTTTGACACAGGGTCTCATGTAGTCCGGGATAACCTCAAATTCAGTAAACAGCCAACGATGACCTTGAACTACCGTTTCTCCTGCTTTCACCTGCCAAGGCTGGGATTACGGGTGCATATCATCATACCTAGCTAGAGATTCCCATTCTTGAAGAATACTTTCAAACACCACACCAAGAGAAATGCCTGGCTCCCCTTCTGCGAGTTGCCATGAGTGAACTCTTCAAAACCCAGTGCTGTACCATTGCCACTGAGAGTCACACTTGTACTTTGTCCTAGAATAAAAGCTGCGACATTGACTGTGGAAATGCTGCCACACTCTGCAGCTGACTTATAGGGAACAGCGTTGGTTGGCCCAGGAGTAGCGTCCACTTGCTGTTAAATAGGAACAACGGGCATCAGCTAGATTTCCATTTCCAGAGTGGCTGGGCTCCTGATCTACCCATTGTGAGTCCACTTCTTTTGTTAGGAGCTCGGTTAGCGACAGGCATGTGTATGACCTGGCTTTATCTAGTAAGTCTTGAGAATGTGAGAAGTTTCTGGAACAGTTGCTGTGTCTGTAAGGAATAGGAGGTCTCCACTTCCTATGGGCATGTGGTACCTGCAGGGGACACCTGTGACCTCTGCAAGGGGCACGCAGTAAAATAACACCAAAACCTCTGAGCCTGGTGTTAAGTAGAATAGTATACCATTGCCTTATTTAAAACAAAAAAAAAAAGCAAACTGAGTGAGCAAGCCAGGAGGAATGAGTCTGTAAGCAGTGTTTCTTCCTGGCCTCTGCTTCAGTTCCTGCTTCAAGTTCCTGTCCCGCCTTCTCTGAGCGACGGACTGTGATGAAGACATTTAAGTTCTGTTCTTCCCAAGTTGCTATTGATCTTCCAGTCACAGCAACAGGAACTGCAACTAAGACACCTACCTTCCCACAGAACACATGGAGCACACAGGGTAGAGAGCCATAGCAAGTTCCCAGTGGTCCACAAGCTCTGACTCGAATGCTACCTTCAGCATGCTGCTACCACGCCAGCATGGACAGTAGATGGGAGGCTGGCTTCCTCCGCGCAGGATGATAGAACCTCCGCTCCTGGCTGGTTCTTGCCCTGTTCACCATCAGCTCTATAAACGATTATCCATAATCTTCAGTTATAGAAAGACCGCTGGGATTTTCCTTCCTAATTTCTTCAGATCTAAAATGGTCATTTTGGTGATTGCTGTTCCTAAACTCCAGGTCGATATGGCTGAGGGTAAGGGAGATGGGAATGGATGTGGGTCTTGTCCCCACTGAAATACAACCAGGTATTAGGCACAGGTATGCTTCCTGTACCACCATACCACACAGATCTCAGATCTCTCCCTCTCTCCTCTTCCCTCCTCTCTCTCTCTCTCTCTCTCTCTCTCTCTCTCTCTGAGACAGTCCAGGCAGTTGCTGGTATTACAGGCGTGGATTACCAGATCTGGCTACCCCCTCCTCACAGCTTTCTTGGCGGCACTTCCAGTCTTAGAACATGGCTTCCCCTCATCAACGTTATTGGCATTTTGCACCAAAAACTTCTGTTTTGGGAACACTGTCCACTGTGGACAGGATTTCAGCAGCTTCCAGCCATCCTCCCCTGCTACACCTCCAGCTGTAGAAAATAAAAGTATTTCTTTTATCCTGGGAACAAGTCACACATCCCCAGGGAGAACCACCATCTCAAAGAGATAAAGTTTTGAAAAATCTGCTTAGTGAAGGCACCGTTGAATGTAGTCCCCTGCTTTTCATCCATATTTTTTCTGTTAAGGTGACCCTAACATCCTGGGGGCACCAACACCCCTATTCTATTCTTAGTTTGCAGGGCTTGGATGGAGCTGATTCTAACCAGGTGCCACAGGTGACATGTCACATGGCATTGATCAATGGGAGTATATAGTGTCCTCTTGGCCACAGTGACCTATTTCAGCACTGATGTGTGTTTCAGGCATTGACCTTAAGACTCATGCTCAGGCCTTCTTCCACTTGAGCTCCTGGGCCTGCACTTGTGGGAATATAAGCCTGGAATTCTTGGCTGCCACCCTACTACTCAAAGGGAAAGTCTGTCTGGGAATGCAGCCAACACAAGAGAAGGTGTGAGACAGTTCCTGGTGACAGTATCAGAGTCCCCAAGTAATGTCTTTCTAGTACATGGCCTCCTCCCTTGACTCCTGTTTATATGGGCCAGTCATCTCCTCTGGGGATTTGGGCCATTTGGCTTGAGGTTTTGTTTTTTTTTTTTTTTCCAGTTTCAAGAATTCCCAATGCAGTATTCAGTTAGATTTTATCTGCACGTCATGTACAATCACGGCATCAAGGCCTTTTCTGCACACCAGCCATGCCTGCATACCAACTGTGGATTATTTGCATTTGTTTTTCCTCTTATGTGGAGGTGCTGTGGTGCTGGGAAGGAACCCAAGACCTGACACACACTGATGAAGCCTTTAACCTCTGAGCATACCTACAGCCTGCCTTTGCTGTAGGTTGGATCCTAGCTGTGTCTGCTGTTCCCCATTGTGGCTACTAAGAAGTGGGACCTTGTGGTAGGCTTCAGGTCTTTAGGGACACATCCATGAAGAGGCAGTGGGACTCTGGTTTCTCACACATTGGTCAGATGAGAACCTTTGCTTCACCCTAAGTTCTCCATCTCAACCTGCTTCACGACAGCCACATAAGCCCGGGGGTCAGCCAACCGTGGAGAGACACTGCCAGAACAATGTGTGTAACTTGATTGGCTTGGGTATGTGTTATGGTGACTGAAGGTGCCTTTAGATGACTACTCTGCAAGGATGCTCAGGGCCGAAGAATAAAGATGCAGGCACAGGAATGAGAATGGGGACCTTCTTTCCCTGGAGAGTCAAGTTGCATGTCAACTTGACTGAACCACAGGGTGCCCAGATATTTGGTTAAACATTATTCTAAGTGTGTGTGTGTGGGTGTGGGGGGTGTTCTACATGAAATCAGTGTGTGACTATGAAGTAAAGCAGACTTCCCTCCCCAGTGTGGACATACCTTACCCAATCCATAGGCTTGCGTAGAATGAAAAAAGATAGCTATCCATGCTCTCCTACACTTGGACTTGGACGAGAGATTTTATTCTCAGCCTCTGATTCTCAGGCTTTGAAACTCAATGTGAACCCAGATAATGGGCAATTCCAGGCCTTCTCCTAGCCAACTGCAGATGTTGGAACTTCTTCAAACCATATGAGCACAAAGGTTTTAGTAAGAAGCTGTAGAGTATGTGTGAATGTATATGTGTGTATGAGAGAGAATGTGAGTGAGTGAGTGTGTGTGTGTGTGTGTGTGTGTGTGTGTGTGTGTGTGTGAGAGAGAGAGAGAGAGAGAGAGAGAGGTGGGGAGGGGCATCCATCCTCTTTGTAATCTTTCTCTAGAGGACTCTGAACAGCTGGTGGGTTTGAGCAGGCTAGTATGTGTGAGTGGAGGAAAAGCGGCCCTCCTCCCTGTTTTGGGCTCTCTCTGTCACATCTATTTACACTTCTCCACTTCTCTGAAGCAAATGATACCATCCTACTCATGAACTTCACAAAAAAGAGTCACAAGGCTTAGAAAACTTTGGGAACAGGTGAATCACATGGACACAACCCTTTAGTACAATCTCTGTGGAATGGGAATGTGTGGTGTTTCTGACCTTGCTTTTAGAAGCCTTTTATATTTTTCTTTTCTTTTCTTTTCTTTTTTTTATTAGATATTAGATATTTTCTTTTATATTTTTCTAGTACCCTTAACTGTAAGAGAACTACCTGCAGAGAAATTCCCTAAAGTGGAAACCAAAGCATATTAATATGTCACTAGATATAAGTTCCTCTTTTTTTTCAAAGTTTTATTTATTTATTATTAATATGAGTACATTGTAGCTGTCTTCAGACACACCAGAAGAGGGCATCAGATTCCATTACAGATGGTTGTGAGCCACCATGTGGTTGCTGAGAATTGAACTCAGGACCTCTGGAAGAGCGATCAGTGCTCTTAACCTCTGAGCCATCTCTCCAGCCCCCATAAGTTCCTTTTGAAGTTTTTATTTGCAGGCTCTGGGTGGCTGGTGTTGTATTTAGAAAGATAGATGGCTACTAAACCAAACCAAACCAAGCCAAACCAAACCAAAACAAAACAAAACAAAACACCCTTGGGTGGCAAAGTGGCAGGATGAATGTAGTTTGAGTCCTCAATAAGAGGTCAAAGCCTTGCCACTTAGAAAATGAATGTATTATAGGTTTACATACAGTGTGAGCGGTGTAGCTCCCCCAAGCTCATCGGTGGATTTCCTGAAGAGCTTGGGCTCGGGGCAGAGTCCAGCGAACTCTATGGGGTGAGTGCTGCTTAACAGACTCTGCTACCCCTCCCCCCTTTGCAGTATCTTAGTGATCTGGAGCATGTTTCATGCCAGCCAGATCGCCTCCGAGATTTAAGGAACACCTAGATCCATTCATCCTGAACAGGAATGGAGTCATGGCTGGGGCACCAGACCCAGGTTCCAATTCTAGTCTGCAACTCAGCTGTGACCGTGGGTGTGTGAGTCACTGGCAGCTCCTGCCTTTATCTACCCTAGCATGTGCTCCTAGCCGTACCCAAATTAGAGAGGAGGCTAGAGTTAGCCCATGCTCTTCCCTCCTGTGTGGGAAAACCACAAGCGCCAACAGCCCTTGCCTCCACTACTGGGTCCCGAATGTGTCAGTGTTTTTCTCCTACCAAGCAGCTCTCTGAAGATTGCAGCAGGCTTGGTGCAGGGTATACTATCTGGCAGGAGTCCACAGAGACCAGAGGCCGGGGCTTAATCCCACTGCACCCATTCCACTCCACAGGCCCCTCAGTGGCCCAGGTTGTGTGTGTGTGTATATATATATATATATATATATATATATATATATATATATATATATATATATATATATGTACCTATATGGTCTCCTCAGGTTTGATCGTTGGCTAAAACAGCCCACAAGTATGCAAGGGTACATGGCAGGCACTAGGAGGGCAGGGCATGCTGCTAGTCTCAGGGCTTCCTGCCAGCTCTTCTTGTTTGTCTGCCTTTGCTCGCTAAAACACCCACAACAAGCAACCTGGGGTGGGAGTGGCGTCTTTTTGCTCAGCTGCCTTTCCTCTATAGCCCAGGCCCATCTGCCTAAGGATGATATGTGTCAGCATGAGCTAAACCTTCCTATCTCAATTTACATGATGTAAATAAATACCCCAGAGATGGGTCCACAGGACCATCTGCTGAAGGCATTCCTCAGCTCAAGTTTCCACCTCCCAATGTGACCCTAGTTAGTGCCAAGTTGATAAAGATGAGTCAGCTCACCCGCCTTGGAGACATCACCTCCCGGTATCTCCCGAGCCCACTTGTCCGAAGCCCTAGAATCCTCTGCTTGGGGCTTTGTAAAACATTTGTTATGTAGGCATCACTGACTGTAGTATAGGCCAGTGGTGATGAAGTCACCCTCCAGGCCACCTCTTAGCGCCTCAGGAGATGGCGATGCCAACCCTCCATCCAGTATGTAGCTGGCTTCCCTGGCAGTCAGCCTCTCTGAGGAGACTGCCAAGGTGTTCTGTCAACATAAATTAGTCTTTCAGAAAGGGCTTCTTATGATGACTGATGAAAGATCTTCCTCCACTTTTAGCAAGTGTGTGGATATACATGAGTGTGTACACGTGTGTGTGTGCCTGTGTGTGCATGAATGTGTGTGTGTATGTGTATGTGCATGAGTGTGTGTGTGTGTGTGTGTGTGTGTGTGGATGTGTGTGTGGATGTGTATGTATCTGTGTATGTGCATGAATGTGTGTGTGTGTGGATGTGTATGTATCTGTGTATGTGCATGACTGTGTGCATGCATGTGTGTGTGCGGATGTAGGAGTATGTTTATATACATGTGGGTGCCATAGTGCACATATGGATGTCATAAGAAAACCTGCAAGAACCACTGTTCTCTGTGACCATGGGCTCATCAGCCACCTAGCCCACCTTTAGGACTTTTGTCACTTAGGAAACCACAAGGTCTTAGGAAGAGGGACCAGTAATACATATCATATATGCAGACTATACATATGCATATATGTTTTATACGTGTGTGTGTGTGTGTGTGTGTGTGTGTGTGTGTGTGTGATTTGTGTTCATTTAGAACTATTCTGGATAATTCAGAATAGTCTATCCCCCTGAATATAAACAGATAGAGAATACATATATATTACTATAAATCACAACATCACACATTTATAACACACTGCCTCCTTGAGCTCCTAGTTCAGCTAAAAGTTTAGTTAATTAAAAACTTCAGAGTAAAGCCGGGCGGTGGTGACGCACGCCTTTAATCCCAGCACTCGGGAGGCAGAGGCAGGCGGATTTCTGAGTTCGAGGCCAGCCTGGTCTACAGAGTGAGTTGCAGGACAGCCAGGGTTACACAGAGAAACCCTGTCTCGAAAAACCAAAAAACAACAACAACAACAACAAAAAATTTCAGAGTAGCTGGGTGTGGTGGCAAATGCCTTTATTCCAGCACTTGGAAGGCAGAAACAAGAGGATCTCTGTAATTCAAGGCTGGTCTGGTCTACATGTCAAGCTCCAGGACAGCCAGGACTACACAGAGAGACCCTATCCTTAAAAAAAACAAAAAACAAAAAAACAAAACAACAACAAAACAGTTTACAGAGTTATGTAAGTGTGTGTGTGTGTGTGTGTGTGTGTGTGTGTGTGTGTGTGTGTGTGTGGCTTATGGGGACCAGGGGCTGTCAAGTATTGAACCCGGGGCTTTGTTCATGCTGGGTAAGCTTTTACAGCTGACCTCTGTTGCCAGCAATTTTTTTACTTTTTCTTTTCAGACTAAGACAGGATCTCGCTAAGAGGCTCACCTTGTTCTTGAACTCATTCTGTTCTCTCAGCCAGGCCTTGAACTTACCATCTTCCTGCCTCAGCCTCTAGAGCAGCTGGGATTGAAGGTCTTCCCCACCAGAACTGGCTGAGTCACTCAGTTGTTTTGGCCTCCTGTAGACACAGCTGGAGGCTCTGATGTTGAACACGATTTGGTTTAAGTCATTACACTGTGAGCATAGGGTGTAGGCGTGTGTACTTGTTTGTCTGTGAAGTGTCTGGCTGCCTTTCCTTGTTTGCTTTCCCCATTCCTTCTGGGCATCTGGCCCTTTCCACTTCTGCTAATGCTAACCCCAGATTGCCCCGCCCTGTCTCCCTACATAACACTTCCTGAAATAGACTCGAATCTTCTACTAATGCTGTTTCCTTTTAAATCGCCATTGTAAGCTAATTATTTATTATTAGCCGTATTCATTGTACAGAATGAAATGGGTTTCCTCATGATATTATATACCTGGGTGTTGTGTACTGTTTTTATATTCACACTTTATGGCTCTTTCTCACCCACTTCTCCTTGCCTCTGCCCAAATACTAACACATGGCATAAATATATTTAATAAGAACACATACATTAAAATCTAGATTCTCTAAAAAATAGAATGAAAAAAATAGAAAAATGAGCTAGATTCTTCATATGACAGAAAAAGATGATCTTTCAGAACCTGTCTAATTTCCTTCTCAGTTCTGATGAATGAAACTCCACCACACATATATGCCCCTGGTTTTGTCTGTCTCTTTGTTGTTTTTAATCTTCTTCTTTTTTTTTTTTTTTTTTTTTTTTTTTTTTTTTTTTTTTTTTTTTTTTTTTTTTTTTTTTTTTTTTTTTTTTTTTTTTTTTTTTTTTTTTTTTGGTTTTTTGACACAGGGTTTCTCTGTGTAGTCCTGGCTGTCCTGGAACTCACTTTGTAGACCAGGCTGGCCTCAAACTCAGAAATCCGCCTGCCTCTGCCTCCCGAGTGCTGGGATGTTTTTAATCTACTTACCTGTCACTGGCATCCATATCTCAGCTGTTGTGAATCATGCTGGTCAATGTGGTTATGTGCAAATGTCTCTATGGTACGCTGACTTAAAATTCTTTAGGTATGGGCTGGAGAGATGGCTCAGCAGTTAAGAGTACTGACTGCTCTTCCAGACATCCTGAGTTCAATTCCCAGCAAGCACCTGGCTCACAACCACCTGTAATGGGATCTGATACCCTCTTCTGGTGTGTCTGAAGTCAGTTACAGTATACTCATATACATAAAGTAAGTAAATAAATCATTAAAAAAAAAAAAAAAACTTCAGGTATCTACCCCAAGCCATTGAGAAGTACTCACTTCCCAGAGGACCAAGGAGTTCTCCTAAGAACAGAGGTGTAGGATACTGCTGCTGTCCAGCATCTGAGAGAACTCACACCTGCATACCACTAGCCTAGGGAGGTCTCCATCAAACCCAGTGTGTCTCCACCAAATGTCACCTTCGCATCACTGAGAAATGAGCAAACCTTTGCCTGCAGCCTGCATGTCCATGAAACTAACTCTTGTTTCCTAGAAAGAAATTACTCCCAAGTTTAACAAGGTTTAAACTACCTGCCACTCATTGTAACACAACTGGTAAACCCAGCACTCCCCTGCCGGGTCCCAGGCATTAAACCACTGACCCTTACCTTAAACCTCAGTCTGGCCTTTGGCAGTCCTAGCCTGGTCCTAGCCCTAACGAAACCATCATCCCAGACCCCTTCCCTGCACCTAGGGGAATCATTTGCCCAGCTTCCCATCAGCTTCCTCTGCAGATCCTAGCCTTCACGGATGGATACACTGAAAGTCAGCTACAGATTATATACACTGGAAGGAAGGAAGGAAGGAAGGAAGGAAGGAAGGAAGGAAGGAAGGAAGGAAGGAAGGAAGGGAGGGAGGAAGGAAGGAAGGAAGGAAGGGGGAGGGAGGGAAGAAGGAAGGGGAGATGGAGGAAGGGAGGGAGGGAAAGGAAGAGGGAGGGAGGGGCTAGTGGGTAACTCAGGCTGTGGGTCCTGCAAGTAGCAACCCTCCTGCAAGGACTATTCACAGGTGCACGTGAAGGAAAAGAACACTGGATAAACCAAGAACTCAATTCAGTGTCTGTTAGATGTCACAACCTTTAGCAAGATGCCTGGAGGTATACTCCTTGAAGATCGAGGGCAGAATGTGTTGGACCAAATGCCACAATGAACAAAGGGGATCCTCCCACAGTGTTAGCAGGGATGCATATTAGCATAGCTACTATGGAAATCAGTGTAGAAGAGCTGAAAAGGCAGGTTCTACTCCCCTCTGTGACCTTTGGCCTGCACATTTATGAAAAGTGACTCTTGCTTCTTAGAAAGAAATTGCCCCCAAGTTTAGCAAAGTTTCAACCAACTCATGGTAATCCACCAATCTCTGGTTTCCCCTTCTTCCCCTGCCAGGCCCCACTCTACTGAGGATAAACTGACCCTTACTTTAAATCTGTTTAGCCTTTAGAGCCCCCGGACTTAACTGATCCATCCCCAGACCTTTTTGCCTCATCTAAGTCAATCACTTCTCCAGCATCCTGTTAGCCTCACCTGAAATTCAAGCCCTTTACCTGTTTAAATCTTGCCAAGTGATGGCTGTGGTCATCCTTTCTCCAGAATGCATCTCTCCTTCTTAGATCGTCTCAAGCCTGTTCTCTCTCTCTCTCTCTCTCTCTCTCTCTCCCTCTCCCCCCATCTCCTGCAGTAATCCCCATCAGCAACACCATCCATTTTTAATGAACCAATGTTTCTCTTTGATCTTCCAGGCACAGCCTCCCAGCCTTCTTGGGTTTCTAGCTTTACTCCCACCTGCCACCCACCCACCGGCAGGACCACATCTTTAAATGGTCCTTGCATCCGTGCAGGCTGGAGCAGCAGCTACATTAGACAGACCTGAATGGTACTCCATTGCATTTTCTCCAGTACGCTCTTCCTTCTCGGCCTCTGAGGACTGGATGCCATGTCTGTGTTTGTCTAGGACCCTATAACACACTGCTACAGTCTTGGTAGCTTGAAACAGTGAAATTATTGCTCCAGTGTGGGAGCTGCAAATTTGATCTGGAGGCCTAGGTGAGAATCTCTCCTCCAACCCCAGCTTCCGGGAGTCACGGATGCCCTTCAGTTTGTGAGAACACTACTCTAATCTTCACGTAACCATCTTTTGTGACTCCCTTTCTCTTATTGGGACCCCACTCATCAGTGTATGTCCCTGTCCGAGAGGATGGTTCTGGGTAGCCATACTTTTAGGGGGAGACTATCATTCAAGCCACTATGCCTCTCTACTTTCACATTTAATGGCATACTCACTGAAGCAATCCAATGTCCTAATTGGCCAACAGGGGAGGTGGGAAGAAGGGAAATGGGACTGATCACCAGCCAGTGAGCACGAGAAGGAGGACCACACTGGGGGATAGCCTCTCATCTTCCATGACCACGTTCAAAACTACCAGGAAAGGCTTGGGTGCTCCTTGAAGAAGTCACAGCTAGCCCACTGCTTGACCCCAGAGCTCCTCATGCAGAGTCTATCTCTCTCTCCTTCACAGCTTATTCAGTCTTCGAGCTCATTGCTTCTTAAGAGGAGAGCTGTAGCCAACACACCCAGGCTATTGCCAGGACAAAGTTACTGCTTACTGCACTTGGGATCAGAGCCCCCGCTCATTGAAGAGCCGAGACCTAAAGACTACCTGGAGCCTGCAGGTGCCCCACAGCTACAGTCCTGTCCATCAATGTCCTGGCTACCCAGGAAGGAATGACTACACTGGGAATCATTGTGGGAACCTGTGATGTAGGCAACCAGACAAGCAGACAGCTGGGGTGGGGGAAGCAGATGCAAAAGCAGGGAGCAGAGGGGCCACTGGATGGCTGACTGGATGGCTGTGCGGACCACAAGAGATGTACTATGGTAGCAATGCTTCCCACAACTGCTTTGCTGAGACTTCACAGTGCCCCATCAGCTGGGGCAGTGGAGAGTATCCTGCTCATTAGCATAGTGTCCTAGGTCCTTCTGGATACCATGTAAACACGCCCTGGGCATCCTCGGATGTCAGTCACTGCCCCGTGGTGCCATTCAAAAGAAGCCCCTTTGAGATTACCCCACTATTCATTTTATGCCAATGCCACCATGCTAGAGTTTCATGCTACCCAAGTCACAGGTTTTCAGGTCTAGCCTCTTCACTCTTCTTTGCTGTCATAATAAAGTATAGCATCTTTTAGTGCATGCTTTCGGGCCTTTTGTGTATACAGCTAATATAGTAGAATTGCTGAAACCCACAGTGATCCCAGAGTTAAGCGATGAGAGTCTGCCCATGGTTTCCCTGCAGAATTCCCACTAGCAGCACACAAGAACTTCCATTTTCCACCTCTCTATATCCTTGCCCACACTTGGTGCTTCCCTGACTGTTAAAATCTTGAATTTGGAGGTCCATATGTTTCATCAAGCACTGGCCACTGCTAACCAGCATGCTTTCCTCTTTTTAAGTTTTGTTCTATTGTTTTATGTATATAAGTCCTTGTCTGCATAACCAGCATGCTTTCCTCTTTTTAAGTTTTGTTCTATTGTTTTATGTATATAAGTCCTTGTCTGCATATATGTCTGTGTACCATATGTATACCTGACCAGAAGAGGGTACTGAATCCCCTGGAAATGGAGTTTTGAGCCACCCTGTAGGTGCTAATAATCGAACCCAGGTCCTCTGGAAGAGCAGCCAGTGCACTTGATCAATGAACCACCCCTCCAGCCCAACCATTGCCCATATTGCCCATTACCACCTCCCCACGTGTCTGTCTGTCCATCCATCTGTCTCTGTCTCTCTCCTCATTCTTGGGTTCCTATACATAATATTAGTCCACTTTACTGAGCCTGTACATTCCTCAGGTTCATGTTTCTTCATTCTTTTTTATTTCAGAGTCTGATCACTTTACCTGTCCTGTCTTTGAGTCTGATCTTTCTTTCTTTCTTTCTTTCTTTCTTTCTTTCTTTCTTTCTTTCTTTCTTTCTTTCTTTCTTTCTTTCACCTAATCAGATTTTCTCTGGGGCCGGACATGATGGTACACACCTGTATTTCCATCATTTAGAAGGCTGAGGCAGGAGGATCATCATTACTAAATATCAAGAGTTGACTCCAAAAAGGAAGAGAAGGAAAAGCTAAAAAAGCGGTTTTCAACATTTCTTTTTTTTTTTTTGGTTTTTTGAGACAGGGTTTCTCTGTATAGCCCCGGCTGTCCTGGAACTCACTCTGTAGACCAGGCTGGCCTCGAACTCAGAAATCCGCCTGCCTCTGCCTCCCGAGTGCTGGGATTAAAGGCGTGCGCCACCACGCCCGGCTTCTTATACATTTTTCATGTAGAGTTTCTGTTTGATTCTATGATGATGATGATGATGATGATGGTGGTGGTGGTGGTGGTGGTGATTTCTTTCCCTTTAATGATATCTTCTCTTCATTTGCTCTTTTGCACTAGTTCTGTTTGGTGCGAGAGCACATTTAAGACAGTTCCTTTTGAACCCTTGTCAAATAACTCTGATTTCTTTGGTTCCTTAAGAGTCAGTTTCTGTCTCCTAACTCTGTCCCTTCCAGCAAGCCAAGCCTTCCTGTGCCCTAGTGCCTTGTGATTTTGCTGTCTCTGACAAATGGATATTTAACTGCACGAGGCTCTAATTGTAGAGATCAGCCTATCTCCCTTCCTGGGGCTTTTAGACGTTTGTTTGTTTTCTTTGGGTTTTGCTCATTTGCTTTGATTGTTGAAGGCTGTAATTGTCCACTGAAAAACAACCACCACAAAAACGACTTTCTAAGTCACTTTGCGAATGACAATTACTCCTGTGTGGACCCTGGCCTCTTCTTTTAGCTTGTGTTTAGTCAATGTTTTGACATAGATTCCCTTGAATGGCTTGAAGTAAGATGTGTACACAGAGTCCTGCTGCACACAAAGGAGAAGGGGACCTGTTAGTGTTTGCTGTTGGCTTTGCTCTGGGACACTCCCTCACTCTCAGCAGGGGATTGCGCTAAAGGGCAGAGGAGCCTAAAACAAAACCCTAATGTCTTTTTGTTCTTTTCCAGCGCTGATACAGCTAGCCTGAGGCATGTGTGTGGCTCTCTAAATCCTGCCATACCTGTGGCTGGTTTCCTAGCCCTTTGTTTCCCGCAGGCCCTGGGTGGTCTAACTGTAAGACCTGGCCCACTATGTCTCTCTCAGGCATCTCTGGGTCTTTGGTTGGTCAGTTCTGCCCCTGCCTTTCTGTAATGCTGCGATCACAGGCAAATCTCAAGCACCTGCTGGTGTCTGTGGGTCTCTAGGATGAAAAGAAAGGAAGGAGGGAAGGAAAAGGGAGGCAGGGCAGGAAGGAAGGAGGGAAAGAAGAAAGGAGGGAAGAAAGGGAGAAGGGAAGGAAAGTAGGAGGGAAGGAAGGATGGGAGGAAGGAGGAAGGGGAGGAAGGAGGAAGGGGAGGAAGGAAGGAAAGGGAGGGACAGGCTGTGTAGGCCAGAAGCTGAAGGTCAAACCTCCACAGGTCTTGCCTGTAGTGCAGAGCATGTTTGGCTAACTCATAAATGGCTCTGTGCATCTTCAAATTCAGTTTCAAATTTGTAACATTTAAAGTCAATTACTGTTTGATCTGCAGGTGACTTCCCGTGGATGCCAATCTGACAATCCCAGGTACCCTAGTCTGCCAGGCTCAGCACTGCGTCCCTCAACTTCAGAATAAATACAGTGAACAGGAGTTGCAAATTTGTCTTACAAGAAAGCGACTCTCACCGTGTCGATAGAAAGAGGAGGTAGATGGTGCTCTCTCTGGTATCAGCAGAAACAGAATGGGTTATGGGGCTAGAAAGGTAATTATTAGCAAAGCCTTACTTCATGCTGCTTCTGTGAGGGAGGATATGAGATATGTGTGGGGGGAGGTTATGGGGGTTATGAGGTATATGCAGAGGGTATGGTGTGTGGGGAGGATATGGTATGTATGTGGGGGTATGAGGTATGTGGGAGAGATTGTGGTGTGGGGAGGTATAGGGTGGATGGTATGGTGTGTGTGTGTGTGTGTGTGTGTGTGTGTGAGAGAGAGATAGAGAGAGAGAGAGAGAGAGAGAATGTGGTGTATTCATATGTGCAGGTATGTGCATGTGGAAGGAAGCCAAAATACCATCTGTTGATGTTGTTGGTTAGAAACATACACCTTCTGAGATATGGTTTCTCATTGACTGGGATCTTGGTGATTAGTCTAGGCTACGCTGGCTGGCCAACGAGCTTCAGAATCCATCTGTTTCTGCCTTGTCTCTTTTATGTGGGTTCTGGGGATCCATCTCAGGTCTTCATGCTTAGATGTAAGCAATTTACTGACTGTATCTCATTAGCTCCCACTGTTTATCTCCTAAAACAAACAAACAAACAAACAAACAAACAAATTGAAGAAGCAAACCGGGAGGCCATTCTGAGTTTTCTGACCTCGGCCTTGGCGTGGGTTTATCCTTGTCACACCTGCGCTGTCTGAGCAGAGCCTCTGGAGGTTTAGAAACTGGACTGAACATCTCAAAGGGAAGGAAGCTTGCCATTCAGAATGTAACCACCCTTCATGGGTGGCTTCTGACAGTCAGCCTTGAAGCTCTAGGCTCACACACTACATCAGCAGAGTGTCAGGCACCTGTGTGTGACATAGGTCTCCCAAAAGTCCCAGGTTAAGGGACTCCCAGCATGATACAGAAAAGTACTGGGCAGGCTGAAGTCTGAGAACAGCCATGTGTCTACAGGGCATTGAGTCGTGTGGGGGAGACAGCAGCGATGGTAAGGACAGGAACTCATCTATCTGTTTCTCCAGCTTGTTTGGCAGCGACATCTGAGGGGGAAGGAGTGGGGAATGGAGAAGCAGTAAACCACATTAACAGTGGGAATGAAGGGGCCACAAACGTCTGTGGAAACCTCTAGACCCAGCAGCCCCTCAGCTAAGAGAGCAACTTAGCACCTGCACTTATTTTAAACCCTTATTATTTTATGTAAATGGTGTTTTGTCAGGATATATGTCTGTGTAGTTGTGTGTAGTGTCCCTGGAGGCCAGAAGAGGGTGTTGGATTTCCTTGGAACTGGAGGTAAAGGTGATTGTGAGCTGCCATGTGGGTTCTGGGAATCAAAACTGGGTTCCCTAGAAACTAAGTGCTTTGAGCTTCTGAGCAGCTTTGTAGCCCCAGAATCTGCATTTATTAAAGTCAAGCTGGGTGTAGGGTGGAGTACTAGGACAGAACCTGCAATGCTCAAGGCCTCGAGTTTGATGCTCAGCAACACACACACACACACACACACACACACACACACACACACACACACTCACACTCCAGCTGAAGAACATGGAGGCTTGTCAGAAATCCAAGATAACAAATTCCTGGCTACAGGGGGACTCTGGAGTAAATATACATCTCAAGACTCAGAAAGGAGGTTGGAGAGATGGCTCAGCGGTTAAGAGCACTGACTACTCTTCTAGAGGTCCTGAGTTCAAATCCCAGCAACCACACGGTGGCTCACAACCATCTGTAATGAGATCTGATGCCCTCGTCTGGTGTGTCTAAAGACAGCTACAGTATACTTCTTCTGTATAATAATAATAATTTAAAAAAAAAAGACTCAGAAAGGACCTCCAATTTGAGTTCCATGGAATTGTGAGTCTGTGCTGACAGCCAGCAGGACATAAGTCGATAACTTCTTGCTGCCTTCAGCCACATCAGCTTGGGATGTTGGATACACAAATTCGGACCTTGGGGAGACATGTTCTAAGTGCCTCCGATGCCCCAGATACCTCGGAAGGTTTTCTCTTCGATTAAAGCACCATGATCCCCCTTTTGCCAATAAGCAAATAGAATCTGGTTCAAAGACTTGCACACTGCCACCTGCTACTTCAAAAGCTCCTTCAATTCCCTGAGCAATTTACAGAGGCATCTGGACTCCTGGGTGTGGCTCCACATCTCTCTCTCTCTCTCTCTCTCTCTCTCTCTCTCTCTCTCTCTGTGTGTGTGTGTGTGTAAGAGTTTCTCAGTGAACACACCCTCTCAGGTAGAAGCCTTTGTGGCTGTGGCGGTAGAAACAGAAGAGGGCTGATTCTGATGGTCTAAGTGTTTAAGGGCATGGGGAAACCTGGATTATGCTGGAGTGACAGGAAAAGCCTCGCTGGTGGCTGTGCTGCTGAGTCTGCAACCTGTGTAAAGAAAGCATTCTTGGTGTCAGATTTATTAGGGAACCAAAACCAATGCCACGCTGAGAACTTCACACCCATGAGGACCACTGCTGCTAAAGAAACAGAATTCACTATGTAGCCCAGGCTAGCTTTGAACTCTTTTTTTTTTTTTTTAATTATATGTAAGTACACTGTAGCTGTCTTCAGACACTCCAGAAGAGGGTGCCAGATCTTGTTACAGATGGTTGTGAGCCACCATGTGGATGCTGGGATTTGAACTTATCACCTTCGGAAGAGCAGTCAGGTGCTCTTACCTGCTGAGCCATCTCACCAGCCCGAGCTTTGAACTCTTAATCCTTCTACCTCATCCTCCTGATTGCTGGCCCCGTGGCAGCTTTGGATTCTTGGTGGGGTGCAGATTACTTAAGTAGCACATACAAGATACTAGCTCCAACCTTAAGTAACAAAAACAAATGAAAGAAAGAAAGAAAGAAAGAAAGAAAGAAAGAAAGAAAGAAAGAAAGAAGAGATGGAGAACAAGGTTCATGAAGCTGTAGAAAAGCTGGAACCCTTATGTACTGTTGTGAGATTGTAAAATGGTGCATCCATTACTGAAAACAAATGTCGTTCTGTTAAAAAATAGAATACAATAAAGACCAGGATAACTCAATGATTCTATTCCTGGGTATATGATTTCAAAAACTCAAATCAGTCTCGGTGAGATATTTGGTCCATGTTCTTAGAAGCATGATTCACAGCTGGAAAAGAAGTGGAAGCATCCCACATGTGCACGGATGCAAGACAAACACGGATGCAAGACAAACACTTTGTGAGATGGGGCCAGTCAGACTGTCGCTCAGGAGAGGAGGACATTCAGGAGGCTTTGTATTCAACTCTTCCTCTGAAAAACCAAAGATCAGTATGCGCTATAGACAGGCAATGGAATATTATACGGCCTGGAAATGAAGAGATGTAAATTATTACCCATGCTATAACATGGATAGACCTTGAGGATTATACTACGTGAAACATGGGAGTCATTAAAGGGCAAAGCCAAATGGTTGTCCTTGTGTGAAGATAGGCAGCGCAGTCTCATGCAGCGACACAATGGTGGCCTACAGCTGGGGATGGGGTAGAGACTTTGTATATAATGAGACCATTTCACTTTTTCCAGATAAAAATAATCCTGAGGCTTACAAATAATATGAACATAGTTGTGTAGGAAAAATGGCCGAGATGTTGTTGCTCATTGGAGCTGAAGATGGGATCCCATGAAACAGCACTAGGCTGCTTCTAGCATGCACAATATTACTTTTGTGTTAGGCAACATCAACACCGACAAAAAAGAGTAATACAACAAAAGTCCATGAGTTCTAAATCTGCATTGGGGTGGAACAACATGACCATCCTGGTTATATAGAAGTTTTGATGTGTCAGTGAGAAATCCAAGTTGAATTTTTTTTTGTTTTTTTTTTCCTCATTCCAGTCAACCCTGCTCGCTCCAGTCAGCCCCGCTCGCTCCAGTGGGCCCCCGCTTGCTCTGGGTGGCCCCACTCGCTCCGGTTGGCTCCGCTCGCTCCGGTTCAAGGATTCGTTTATTGTTATTATTCTTAAGTATGCTGTAGCTGACTTCAGACACACCAGAGGAGGGCGTCAGATCTCATTACGGGTGGTAGTAAGCCACCATGTGGTTGCTGGGATTTGAACTCATCACTTTCAGAAGAGCAGTCGGGTGCTCTTACCCGCTGAGCCATCTCACCAGCCCCCCCAAGTTGAATTGTTATCATTCAGTTAGATGGTGTGATGGTTTGCGTATGTTCAGCCCAGGGAGTGGCACTAATAGAAGGTGTGGCCTTGTTGGAGTAGGTGTGGCCTTGTTGGAGTAGGTGTGTGACTGTGGGTGTGGGCTTTATGACCCTCATCATAGCTACCTGGAAGTCAGTCTTCCACTATCAGCCTTCAAATGAAGATGTAGAAGTCTCAGCTCTGCCTCTGCCATGCCTGTCTAGATGTGCCCTTGATGATAATGGACTGAACTGCTGAACCTGTAAGCCAGCCCCAATTAATATTGTCCTTATAAGAGTTGCTTTGGTCATGGTGTTTGCTCACAGCAGTAAAACTCTAAGACGGGTGGCTTCATTCAAACCTTGAAAATAGGGTCTGGGTTGCAGGGGCACATCAGGGTTTGTCAGAAAATGCAAAGTGTTTGGGCTAGGCAGAATCATACTGCATCCCCATGTAGTACAGCTCCTTCTGGTCCTGTGGGTATTTGGGCTGGGGTCTTTTTACTTGTAAAGGCCTGGCTGCCTGAGCCTTGCAGCAAGCTTAGCTATAAGTAAGCTTCTGCCTACTAGATGCAACAACCAAAAAAATGTTGTGCCAATACATTGTAACAATATTGTAACAACAACTGCCTACTAAATACAACAACAAAAAATGTTGTTACAACACATTGTTGAATGTCACTAGAAAGAGAGTGAAGGTACAATCTGTCCTAAGTGAGACAGGCTGAGGCAGGGGGATGGGCCCAGGAGAGCTGGAAGAATATGGACATTTGGAAAGAAGGGGAATACGGCAAGATGAAGGGCAGCAGACAGTGATGTAAGACGAAAACAAAACCGGCTAAAGCCTGCAGTGTAGAGGAGACAGTTCGAAGCTGAACTCAGCGCCTCCAGCTCAGGTGACATGGGACGGAAGAGCGTCTTCTGGCTTCCTTGGACTCTGGAAACATGCTATCTCAGACGTGTTCAGCTCCAAGATTCTCCCAAGAGAGAAGTAGCAGGGCTGGCTTAGTGGTAGAGCACAGAGCCCTGAGTAGCTTCATCTGCACAGTGTCCTGGAGATTCACTCCAGAGGGAAGCTGCGGCTGTCGGTGAGAGCTGAGCAGAGGCCTGTATCCCAGTCCTCTGTCCTGTACAAGTTAGGTCTAGTTCTTCCCCTCAGCCCCATGCTGCCAGAAATAAGACTCAGGCTCAAAATATATTTATGAATACATGGGTGTTTAGCTAGACTCTTCTCTAACTAGCTCATAACTTACAACAACCCATTTATTCTCATCTATATTCTTCTGAGTGGCTGGTTACCTGTGCTCAGGTATCATGTATCTGTCTCTTTACATCTTTTTGGGTGGGGGAATCTCCTGCCTGGCACTATCCCAGAATCCTTTCTGCCTCCCGGATGTTCCACCTCCTATTTCCTACCTCCTATCTGATGATGCCAGAGGCCATCAGATGTATTTTGTCAGGTGCCACATGCATACAGACGTAAGATATTCTCTCTCCGCTGTCCACATTGACCACTCCATAGAATGACATCACTGCCTCCCCGAAGGCACAGAGCAACAGAGGCTGCCCCTGGACTCAGGACTGCCCCACTGCAGGGCACAGCCTCAGTAAGCAGGGGGTATCCCCACTGAGGGGCCCCAGAGAAGACGGAACGCAGCAGGGGGACCTAGCAGAGAGAGGAGACATAGAAAGCAGAACTGTGACTAATAAATACGGTAATACATTCTGCAAGAAAGCACTTAAGCCCAGGAGGGCGTGGCCTCTCAGCAGCACAGGTGAGGGAGTGCCTAAGTAGGGCCAGCAAAAAGAACCACCCAGCTGCTACACTTGCACATGAAATAAACGCAACAATAAGGCTCGTGAGATGGCCCAGTGGGTAAGAGCACTGACTGCTCTTTCGAAGGTCCAGAGTTCAGATCCCAGCAACTGTATGGTGGCTCACAACCACCCGTAATGAAATCTGACGCCCTCTTCTGGTGTGTCTGAAGTCAGCTACAGGGTACTTATGTATAATAATAAATAAATCTTTGGACCGGCGCCAGCAAGGCCGACCAGAGTGGAGTTGACAGGAGCGAGCAGAGGTCCTAAAAAAAAATTCAATTCCCAACAACCACATGAAGGCTTACAACCATCTGTACAACTACAGTGTATTCACATACATAAAAAAAAATCTTTAAAAAAAAATCAAAAAAATGCAAGAATAAGTAGAGTAAGTAGAACAAAATAAATGCAAGAGGAGCTGCCATTCTGGTGATACAGCTGCTGGCTGGAGACATGGCTCAGTAGCTAAGAGCACTGACTGCCCTCAGAGAGGACCCAAGTTCAGTTCCCCACACCCACATGGCAGCTTGTAAGCTCCAGGACACCCTTTTGTAGCCTCTGTTGGACACACAGTATACATATATGCATATAGGCAAATACTCATACTCATAAAGTTAAAAATAAATAAGCCTTCGAAAAACATCGTTCACCATAATTGAAGATTTGAGCCTTTAAACAGAAGAGTTTTATAGGTGGAGAGAAGGAAAGGAAGGACAGAGCGCCATGTCAGACATATGCTCCTGAGAACACATTCATGTGAGACAAATAATTTGAAAAAAAAAATTTCCTCTATAATTGAGGATATGCTCTGTTCCTGTTATCAGCTACTTCAAAAGAATCCACTTCAAAATTCAAGGACTTCAAAGCCCGGTGCTCAGAGGGTAAGGGTGCTAGCTGCTGGGCATGAGGGCCCGGGTTCGATACCTGGGACCCACATGGAAGAGGGACAGAACCAATTCCTGAAAGCTGTCCTCTGACCTCCACATAAATGCTATGGCACATGTGTGTACTACTTCTGAATGAATGAATGAATGAATGAATGAATGTAAAGCCTCAAGTTATTGACTTCAAGTTACCACGATTTGTTTCATCATTAGGTGGTGGAGACATTCGGAAGCAGAGGCACTGGTAGGAGTCCGGTGTCCTCATTGCTTTCTCCTCTGGAGGGAGGGATACTATATCTCAGGTGGCCAGAGAGATGGGGGAGGGGCCATGAGGCTGAAGATTCCTGGCTCCATGAGCTCCCAAGACCACGCATCTTTAATGCCATAGAGTTAGGTACTGACCCCTGGAGTGACACCTGGGGAAAAACTGAAAACCAGAAAGACATTAGAAGTTCATGAAGGAGGGCAGTGTCTTTTAGGGCAGGAACCTGCTCTGTGGGTTCTTAATAATGATGGATTCTTGCCATTATCCACTTGTCAAACCTCACAGAATGTTCTACACTGAGGCCAAAGCCTAATGCAAACTGTGGGTCTTTAGTTAATACCCTATCAATACTGGCCATCAACCGTAACAATAGTGTAGCACTGAAGTTACCTATATACACACACTGATAGGCCATGGTCACCCATGTCAGGGTAGAGTTGCTATTTAATACTCCCAGCTTTTAAAAATGAAGTGCAGGGCTGGAGAGATGTACCAGCGATTAAAAACACCTGTTGCTTTGTTCCCAGCCCTCACATGGTGGTTCATAACTATTTCTAACCACAGTTCCGGGAGGTCTGTTGCCTTCTTCTGACCTCCGTGGGCACCAGGCACCCACATGGTACATGTACATACATGCATGCAAAACATTCAAACACATAAAAAAAATACATGTAGAGAACTGTAGAGGACTGTGTACTTAGCAACTATGGCTGTGCCTGGTTTGGATCCGAAAGAGACATAATCTATATTTCTTGTACATTTGACTTTTTCAGGAGCTATATGATTTTCCATCCTTAACAAGTAAAAGTAGTTCAACACAAATGAACTAACAGGTGTGAGGATAGAAACTGTCCATAGATATTGCTGCAAAAACCGAATAGGAATAGGCCGGGCTTGCTGGTATGAACCATGCCAGAAATGGTGGGCACAGATGGGTCCTATGAAGTGTGCAGGTGCCCTGTTCACCCCTTCCTCAACTGCAGAAGAGTTAGGAAGCAAGTTTGGGCAGCGGGCAGAAGTGGAATTGGGACCTGGGTCCACACCTTTCACCCTTTCCTGTCTCCATAGGATGCTCAGGAGCATACATAATTTCAGCAAATCAGCAGAGGATGCCCTGGGACAGGAAAGCCCTTAAGCCCCACCCCGCTGCTCTCTCTATATGGACTCTGCTATCAGAAAGGGCTGATGGATGGATAGCCTGCCCTCAGCTGGTACATTGGGAAAGAGATATTCTTGGGGCTAGAAAGTGCTACTGGGCTCACTCCAGGAACCTGCAGCTTCCTCTACTGTGAAAGCAGGAACAGAAGAGGTAGACCTGTTGGAGAAGCTCAGGAGAGAAGGTATGCACAACGCCTGCTGTCGGTCCTAGTGCTCTCGCAGATGCTCCAGAAACCCTTGTCTTGTTGTAGAGAGTTAAAGCTTCCCCTAGCACTTCTTTAATCCCGCACTTAAGAGGCAGAGGCAGGAGGATCTCTGTGAGTTCAAGACCAACCTGGTCTACAGAGTGAGTTCCAGGAGAGTCAGGACTACATACACCATGAGGCCATGTCTCAAAAATACAAAACAAAACAAACAAAAGCCAAACAAACAAACAAGTGAAGAAAGCTTGTTTTAGAAACTGGGAAGCTGGGTGTCCTGAAGACACATGGTAGGATTGTAGCACAACTTTGTCTCCGTAGGAAGTTTCTAGTGGGAAAATGAAATGAGATTTTTTTTTTTTTTTAAAAAAAAGACTTCTGGGGCCGGGCGTGGTGGCGCACGCCTTTAATCCCAGCACTCGGGAGGCAGAGGCAGGTGGATTTCTGAGTTCGAGGCCAGCCTGGTCTACAGAGTGAGTTCCAGGACAGAGAAACCCTGTCTCGAAAAACAAAAAAAAAAAAAACAAACAAAAAAAACAACAACAAACCCTTTGTCCTTCCATTACTGCAGGGTATCCCTGGGAGAACTGAAGACAGAACTGGTGGGGATGGGGGGGGGGGTCTGCTTCTAAGAGGAAGGGCTGAAGATCTATGGCCTGATCTTCTGAGGCTCAGGAGAGCCACTTGACTTTGACTTTTTCCAGGCCAGGAGGCAGGTAGCGGGGAGGCAGATTATGGGAAGCAGTGCAGATCGGCTGGAGCACAGGTCAGTGTCCGCACTTTCCATGCCTTGCCCAGGTCTCTAGGGTACGGGGTGGGGTGGGCGGGGAGGACCCCCGCCCCGTGTGCGGTGCATGGTGCAGGAAAGCTACGGAATGAGCGCATCACTTAATCCTCACGTCATAAATTCAATCTGAGCATCACCCTTTTTTTTCCTCCCTTATGGAATGAGAACTCGCATCTCCCTAGCAAGGCTGGAGGCTGAGTCACTCAAAGACCTCAGACTTTATTTACTCAGAATCCAGGCTCAGCTCTCCTTTGGGGCTAATGTTGCCTCTCAAGAGGGACTTGGGGTTCTCGAAGCTTTTCTAGCCTATTGGTCAGCCACCGCCTCCACCCCTACCCCCCACCGCCATCTCCAGGAATTCCTTACCCACCCTCCCCATCCTATGCTTAGCTTCTAGGCTGCCTATAGCCTTTCGGGGAAACAGAGGACACTTGCGCCTGTGACGTCCAGGAGGCGCCAGCAGCTATAGGTGCCGAATCTAAGCCAAAATTGAAGCCTCTCCGCCCCGTGCTGCAGAAACCAGATTGCCGCAACCATCAGTCCAGCAGCAGCGCAGGTCGGAGCGCTCCCTGGTGGGCGGGCAGGGTACCCGCGGCCGCGCTCACAGCCAGTCCCTCCAGCCTGTTCTATGAGAGCAGATCCGGCTTGCAGCTGCTCAGTTCCAGGGGCGGCAGAGCTGGCAGCGGGCAATGCAGAGGGTTCCGGTGGCAGGAACTGGGGCTCTGGGCCACCGGTTCAGGCCGCCCAGGAAATGCCTGCTCTGCCGTCCCGCCGGGACAAGCGGGGGATGGGAGGACGAAGCCATCAGAAAGGAGGGTCAGGCGCAGCTGTTAGGATGGAAGCTGGAGAGCGTGTTCTGCCGGAATCTTAGCTCAGGCCATTCCTTTTTAGAAAGTTTGGAGTCACAACGGGTTGCTAGCTACAGGACCCGGGGAAAGAAGGCAAGGACCACCACAGCCCTGCAGATTAGAACCTCCCTCCAGGCCCTGGGTACTCGCTCTCATTAGGCAACCATGAATAAATTAACCCAAATAAGACATAAACTTCACAGGTTTCTCCCCTTAACATATTTTCCAAAGAGTATGCATTGTGGATAAGTTTATTGGAGGACAATCTTTCTTTTTTCTTTTTTTCCTGGTTCTGGTTGGATACCCAGGAACGATAGATAAAGGTAGGGCTCTCAATCAGCTTGGCTCTCAGCTCTGCCCAAGAGCGAATCTCACTCAGGCAGCTCTGCCCAAGAGCGAATTTGGTGTGTAAGGCCAAGCAAGAGAGCATCTGCTGAGGTCTGAACGAGGGGAGCTGTGGCACAGGACTAACTCCCAAATCACTCCAGGACAGCTCCTGGGGAGCTTGAAGGCCAAAAGACCAAAGCGTGCCGTCGCTGCTTGCTACTTGCTCCGAACTGCAAATTCTTACCCCGTCCACCCGTTGACCTTGGACGGCCGAGGCCCCGGCTTGGCGCATAGAGAGAACTCCCCTATTGTTCTCCGCAAGGAGACCTAGTAGGCCAGGCTGCGATTTAGCCCCGAGGCGCTCAGCTCAGCGCCACACTCTTGGCAATTTCCGACGCCCACGTCTTTGCTTCCACTCGCTGGCTTCCTCCCTCCACCCCCGGAAAAAAAGACTCCAAATATATCCGGTGGTCTCGAAGTATAATCGCTCACTTAATGGCCTTTGCTAACCCACAGGACAGGGACCATTTCTATTTACACGCAGTCAGGCCTTAAGGGAGCCACGTGGGAACTGCAATTCACCACTTTCAAATCAGCAACTTCCTTCCCATCTAAATAACGAGAACTTGAAAAGGCGCCGGTCGGAGACCTCGATCTTTCCTTCTGAAAACAAAAAGCCGGACTAGTGCTCAGAGATGCATTTCTTCCTCCATTGACTGATTAACTTTTTTTTTTTTTTAATGAGGGCTATTAAATCACTTCGAAGAACACACATCTCAGCGACTGCGGTGGGGAGGGGTGTGGAAACCCTAGAAATTCTAACAGCTTCAATAAAGGAGAAGAAAGAAAAGTGTCTTCCGACTAAATTATTTCCCTCTCAACCGTTTTGTAGGAAATTGGCTTGGGCTAGACACATAGGCATGTCAAAAGAGCATAGCAAGAGCGCAGAGGTCCGGTGGCGGCCGCTCTGTCATCTTTGGTCACCGCTATGGCTAGGATGCACTTTCAAATCCGAGGTGCACAACTCAAACCTACTTTTGCAGCTTGGCTCTACCGGCTGGAAGCCGGACCGTGGAGGAGCAGCAAGAGCTCCAGACACTTGGGGACATTTATTCCGGGAGGGAGACAGTATGCGCTCTGATTTCCCCCACACTGGTCCCAAATAGTTGAGTAAGGGGAGAAAGGATAAAGTCGGTTCCGCTTCGCCCGCCTGTGCCCACCGGGAAGTGTAAGGCGTCTGTGGCCGCAGAGTGAGTCACCTCCTGCGTCCCCGGGGCCTGCACGGGGGTCGGAAGGAATGAAAATTCTGTCCCGGAACCGCACGCAGCCTGGCGTTGGAGGCCTTTCGGTCTTGCGGAAAATGGATTCCAGGCACCGAAAGGCTCTCAAGCCGCCACCGGGGTGAACTTCCCCATCCCGACTTTCCTAACTCCGATTGCCAGCGCAGGAATTTGGCTAGGCGCAGCACCAGCGCCTGAGCTTCCCGCACCAGAGCTGACAGTTTCTGAGAAAACCCTTTTCCGCCCCCCCCTCCCCCGGACAAAAGTGCGAAACAAGGAAGAGCCTCGAAATGGATTTTCACCATTAAATAGTGCTACTCACTACTCCTGGATTTGCCGCATATCGACATTCGACTTAAAAAAAAGTTATTGGGGGAAAACGCCTAGGATTTAGTACAGTGTCATAGGTCAGAAACCCAGCCAGTCTTCTAAGCAGGGGCGGATGCCAGCTTAATTGTTTATTCAAGAGAAAGAGAAGTTAGAACATTTATCAAATTAATGTTGCCAAGGAACAGATACTCATATAAAACCTCCGACATGTGACTTAAAGTTTCAACTAGTGTCTTTAAACTAAACAACCTCCCTTCTCTCCGTTTACCTCCCAGGCCTTTTCAAGGGAGTTTGGAAAGCGTGAGATAGTGTTTACGTCTGTCCCTGTTAAGCGCCAGGCGCAGGGAGATCATTCTGGACAATATTGAGAGACTCGGAAAAGTTAGTGACTTCCGCCGAGGTTTTCCCTGCTTAAACTTCCTAAATCAGGGTCTGTTGGGGGCCCTTTCCTGAGCCCCATTATGAAACTGGGTTTGCGGTGGGGCTGGAAACACGTCTGGTCGGCTTTCCATCTTCCATCCCTGTCTCTTCCGCAGCTCTTACACTCAGGAGCCGGATGGCGGGATACTTGGATGGGGACTGGCATCTTGTCACATAGGCGACTACAGCCAAGGCTGGCCTCAGAAGCGAGTGGGGAAAAGCGCGCGTGTATAGGAGAGCGCCACTCAACCGGGTGGGACCTCTTTCAGCGTCGGGTCACTCCAGCATCCTCACCATCTGCTCCTGTCACCAGCCGGTGGCCTCGCCTCCCTGAACCCGCCCCTTGAGTTCTGAAGCCAATAGCAACCCCAGACTGCTCTACCCCCCTTCGCGAACCCTTTCCACACCCCCACGTTCCGAGAGACGATTGGCTGTTTCGACTTGGGTGAAGCTCCGGCATTTGCATGCTGCTCTCGGCTCCTGGTAGGTAGCGCAGCCCGTCACTCGGAAGGCCGGGACCGCCCACTCCACCTCAGTGCCGGGCTCTCTTCCTGCGCAGTTCTCCGCCGCAGCCTCAGCGGGCAAGCGCCGGGGCTGCTCTCAATCTCCTGGCTGCGAGGAGGCAGCCCCGGCGAGCTGCCGTGCGCCCCGTCCAGAGGAACTGGGTGCGGGGCACAGCATAACTGACAGCGCGTCTGCTCACAGTTCCCACCGCCCGGACTTCTCTTTCCAACCCCGGTTTCTCGTGGGCATCATGTCAAGAGCCGTCGCCGCTGCAACCGCCGCCGCCACCCGGGGAAGAGCCGCAGCCTCGGCAGCCGCACGCGCACGAGGGCAATAAACCGAATCACTCCGGGCTCAAAGTGGCAGGGGACCGTCGTGGTGTTCTCTGTTCCGGCGGGACTTGTGCCATGTGCTGAGCCATGCCCCTGGCCGCGCCCGCGGGCCGCGTATGGGGCAGCGCCTGAGCGGCGGCCGGTCCTGCCTCGATGTCCCGGGCCGGTTCCTGCCGCAGCCGCCGCCGCCCCCGCCGCCGGTGAGGAGGAAGCTCGCGCTGCTCTTCGCCATGCTTTGCATCTGGCTGTACATGTTCTTGTACTCGTGCGCCGGCTCCTGTACCGCCGCTCCCGGCCTGCTGCTCCTGGGCTCGGGGTCCCGCGCCACTCACGCTCAGCCAGCCCTGGTCACAGCTCCGAATGAGACATCCCCTAAGATGCCCTTCCGGGCACCTCCGGCCAACTCGCTGGTTGCAGGCAAGGATAAGACAGTAGGCGCCGGGAGCCAGGAGGAGCAGAGTCCAGAGGCGCCTGACTCCCCCAGTCCCATCTCCAGCTTCTTTAGCGGTGCTGGGAGCAAGCAGCTGCCGCAGGCCATCATCATCGGGGTGAAGAAGGGCGGCACGCGGGCGTTGCTGGAGTTCCTGCGCGTACACCCCGACGTGCGCGCCGTGGGCGCCGAGCCCCACTTTTTCGACCGCAGCTACCACAAGGGTCTTGCCTGGTACCGGTGAGTTTCCTCTCTAGGGGCCGCTGCGCCGGCCGCGATCCCGACCGCGAGCCCCCACCGGCCTTTGCGCGTCAGGTGGGGAGGGAAGCAGGGGTACAACTTCGGTCAACCTAGGGCGGGTGGGGACCAAAGTACGACCGCACATTGCGGGTGGACAGTTGCGGAGAAATCAGATGCTCCGGGGTAGGCTGAGATAGCCACCTACAGAAACTTTTAGCTTGGCACCGTTGGCTGGTATGCTGCGCCCTAGAACCATTTAGGTGACCTCGCCACAAAGACACCCGGCAGCTACTGGGAAAGCGCCGGAGGAACGGGTTACCTTTTGGCTGTGGCCGCATCCCACGCGAATAACTCGGAGTGGATAGGATTTTGTTGGCTCTCTTGCAGCCAGAGACGCAGGGAGGAGTGTTGTGCGCCTCTGGGTCACAGCCTTTAACGAGCACCAACTGCTAGAGTCGCTTCTGCTGCCCAGATGGGGGAGAGAGGGGCGCAGGCTAAGGCGCAGCGCCAAGGGCTTTTCGAGTCTGTTAACTTTTTGTTACAATTCTCCTTGTTGCCGGAACCCGAAGGGGGTCTGACCCGCTCGGCTTGCGAGCCGCTTGTGCTAGGGAGGGTAACCTGGAGGCTGCGCGACTTTGCTGGCTGCGGCGCGCCGGGCGTGGAGCTGTGCTGGTCCCTGTCGGGCAAAGGCGCGCACTGCAGCGCGCAGCCTCTTTGAAGGCTTCTGGGCGCCCGAGGCGCTGCCGGCGCTGCCGCTTCGCCTCCCGGGCCTCGGTGCTACCAGGACAAGGACCTGTATTTCTGAGGACCCGGTACACGTCCGAGCTCAAAAAAATATCCCTGAGCCATTGATTGAGAAATGAGGGTTGTTTCGAGGTCGTGGCTTCCGGCTGTGAGCCCAGTTCTAAAGGGACCGAGGCTACCGGGTCACATTCACGACCTCTGCCCACTGCATCCCGGGCTGCTGGTCTGGTGTGAGTTGCTGGAGGGGTCACACCCCAGTTTCCGGAAACGCAGCCGGGTCCTCAGCGCCTTAGGTCATCACCCAGCACTCGAGTCTCCCCCCCCCCCCCAATTACTTTCAAAGAGCGTCAGGATTTCCGAAAACAAGGAGAAACACCGAACCGAACCCCGCTCTCTGCCTCGACCATACTCTCTAGGACACGGATGGCGTGGCAAATACAAGGGCCTGACCCTGAGGATTAAAGCAGCTCCTTTCCCAGCCTCTCTCGCCCCCTCCCCTTTGTTCTTTACTACTACTATTATTATTTTAAATAGTGAAGAGTTGCCTAAGTCTGGAGGTTTAAGCCAGCAGTGACGGCCTCCCTTCTCACAGTTCCCAGAAAACTGGGGTGCAACGCTTGGATTCCCGTCCGGTGGGTCCTGGTGCTCTCATCCCGGCACTGGGAATAACGTGGATTCTGGCTGGGCCTGAAAGGGCGAATCCTTGGGTGCAGCCAGGAGCAGTTTACCACGGGGGCCTTCGCTATCTGTAGGCTTTTGCCATCGGTGTGTGGTTGATGCCATTACCTCTTTGCCACCACTCGTCCCGTACACACCGGGCTCCTGGGATAAGATTCCGAGGACCGGGTGACAGGCTAATCTTTAGAATTATTTCTGGCGGAGCCGAACCCGAGGCAGTCTGGGTCTTTTTTTTTTTTTTTTTTTTTTTTTATCAGACCGACTCCGGGCTGGGTTGGTAGCAAGTGGCGGGCGAGTCGCTGAGCCCTTGAAGGTTTTGGAGGCACCTGGGGCAGGTGGTGGAAATCCCCACTGGAAGATTCACTCAGAGGCGGAGGCAGAGGTGGCTGCCTCCACCTGCCACCGCCCTTGGGGCTTTGGAGGCTTCTCTTGGGCGGCGACGGAGAGCACAGCCGAAGAGCGTGGCGGGGACCGGCGACCCGAAACCGCGCCGCCAGCAGCCCTGCGGGCCACCCGGGCTCCAACAGGCCGCGGGGGGTCGGGGTCTTTTTCCTTCGGAAGCCATTGGCAGGCACAGGCCTCGCGGCGTTGACCTGGTGATCTAGCTGCAGTAGTAGTAGCGCAAGTGTCCTCCTGTCCGTGCGGCCTTCCCTGGCTGTCCCACCAGCTACCAGTGTGTCGGCAGAGTTATTGAATATTTTCTTAAAGAAAAAAAATGCTGTTTATTTAGAACTTATAAATCATTTTAGACTGTTCTGAGTGCCTGGAGCAATGTAAGGATTTATTTGAAAGCAACCTTGAAACTCTAAATCCAACAGGCTCAGGAGCCGCTGACCCAGAGCACCTATCCCTTCCCGGAGTCCACCGGGCTCTCCAGACTGTGCTCCAAACCAGGCCAGCAGCAGGGTCCCTCCTGCTCTGTCCCGAGATAGGCCACTCGCTGGAGAACAGCATAAATAATGATTAACTCGAATGTTGTTGCAAGGCACAGTCGTGGTTAAAACAAGTCCTCAAAGCCGAAGTGTGAGCAAGGCGAGGCGCTTTTAAGGCCTTTGAGACAAAATGGGAGGGGGTGTGGAATGGATGGTTGAGTTCTGGGGTCAGCAGGCAATCGGTTGTAGAATGAGGGTCGGGGCTGTGTCTGAGTGAGTTGTTAATGAGTTTAATGGGTTAATACACAGACCTGCCAGGGGCCCAGAGCCTCATGGATTTTCCTGGATGCCAGGGAATTTGCAGTCCTTACAGCTCCCTACCAATGCACCATCAGCCAACGCGGGTGGGGGTGGAGGGTGGGGGTGGTGGTGGGGCGCAGAATCCTGGGAGGCCAGAGCCTGCTTTGGTGGCAACTTGGAGCTGACCCTGCTGCCGCCACCACCCAGTCTTTTCAGCGCCCAAGTTTGCAAAATCGAAGCAAATGCGAGCTAGTTCTAGTCTGTTTGAGGCCCAGTTTGTCCAGAGTTCTGAGCTGACGTTCCAGTTCAAATCTAGGGTTCTCTAACCACTTTCCAAACTTAGTGCCCGCCTGATGGTGATGTCTAAGGGGCTCATGGGGCTGTGGTGCCTGAGAGGATTGGGGTTAGGGGACCAGGAATTTACAAGCCTTGGAGCAAGCCACCAGCCGGCCTGGCATAAAGATTTAAACTGACAGAGAGACACTGATGTTTTTAAAAAGGATTTCTTCTTGATCCAGCTCAAGTTTTTGTAAATTTCCAAGAATTTGATGACCAGAGTTTAGGAGTTCAGTTAGTCAGATTTTATATGATTGTCATTTGCTCCACAGTAGTGGGAACTGCTTTCACGAGATTAGGTCCCCTTTCAATTTCAGTTGTACAAAATAAGCGGCTACGGCAGCGGGGGTGGGGGGTGAGGGTGGGGGTGTCGATCTCTGTGGGTGTGTGTATGTGTGTGACTATCTGTGTGTGTGTGTGGTTTAACAATATTGTTAAACTGTACTAAACATTTGTTCCAGGCACTGTTTCAAGTGTTATGGTTAGCTGATTTAATCCTCATTACCAGCCTGTGAAGTGGATACTTTTGACAGGTGAGGAAACTCAGGCCAGAACAGAGAGGTTAATCAACTCCCTCAAAGTCTCACAGCTAGAAAGTGACAAGAGTTCTTCTTCCAACAGGACATCCTTCTGTGCCAGGCTCCCTGAGTTTTAGTGACCAAAAACGTGCTGTTAGTCATGTGTAATTCTTCAAAGTGATGTCTGCTCTAATAGTGTTTGAAGGTTTCCTGCCTACCTCCGGTGGCCCCCGGGCCGAGCGCCCACTTTGTCATTTATCTTAAAACCTTTGTAATGTGGGGACAATTGACTGGGAATCATCTTGCACTGGTTTCTAACTAGATGAGGATAATCATACCACTCTGGCACTTTTATTTCTCTGCACAGGACAGCTAGAATCAAAGGAGTCATTAAAATGACAAAAATAGCCCTCAAGTATAGTGGCTGAAAAAACAGCCAGTGTCTCCTGGAGGAAGCGGTTTATTCAATGCCATTTGCCCTTTTCAGGCTGGGAGGCCCAGGTTAAGTGACATCTTCCTAAGCTCTTTGGAATTAATTTGTTCATTTAAAACGATAGAATGATCCCAAGTCAAGAAGGACACAGTGATTACTTTGTGCTCATTAATCAGAAGGCAGATGTAGCTAGAACTCGAGGTTTTCCTAGAGATACTAAAATCCAGTAATAAATGTCTCCCAATGACAGCTGGAAACCGTAATTTTCCTCTATGTATTTAGCTGATCTTCTACCTCCACAAGCCGAGTTGGTTTCTAAAATCTTGGTGGCCAGTCCTGTTTCTGTCTTCCCTGGAGGCTCTGATCTCACTGGGGATAATCTGTTCCTAAATAATTGTGTGCTTATGGCTCTGGTGTTTAACACAAGTACACGGCTCACTTCCAGGCTGCTGGGAGAAGGTCAGCCATCCACATTGAGATGCAACAATTTGAAACACAAACCATTATGGTAGAATGCTGTCAAGATTTACCAGCAGGACTGTGTAGCATGTGTTGAGCTCTGTTTTTAATTAGGCCCCTAAATTACACCATAAAATGGTTGATTAATCTTTTACAAGTTGGGGGGCAAATATAACATAAATTAACCTAATCATAAGTGTTTTCCCAGATGCTGAGTTAATAACATTGTCAATATTTAATACTGGCCTATTAGTTTTAGAGAAATAAAATGCCAAAATGTATGAATTAAATTGCATTTATTATCTTCCAAGTGGTATGTTATTATCCAGCAGGTCTGTCTCTGAAAATGAGTTTGGAGTCCTTATATTAGGAGACATTCTTAAAAGATAGGCTGCTGCAGTAAATAGAAATTAAATGCTGGCTACATTAGATTTTGTTTTTTAAAAAGGAATCTGCTTATTAAAAAAGCAGTAGTTTAATGTCCACTAATAATGACAAGATGTATTCTCCCAGTCTGCAGTCTCCCATTTGCCTCTGCAAAGCGATCTTACACATCTCTTGTTTCTTTGATTTTTTTTTTTGATAATCAGCACCTCACAAATTCTCATTCTAAATAGGCATGCTTCCATTTGAGCCCTTCAGTTTAAAACAGATTTAACACAAGGTTTTCTTTTTTTCTACAAAATGACTATTCAAATCACTAAAACTATTTACAATAAGTTCACAAGGAATAAAAAATAAATAAACAAATAAATAAAGCAAAACAAACACCATCGACAGCTCTGAGATTAGAGGCGCTGTGTTTACCAAGTCTCAGACCTGAAGCCCAGGACCAAGACAGCTTACCCACTGCTCTGGGCTGTTTGGAATGTTCTGTGTTCTCACTCTATGAACATGGAAGTTAAACTGATGGACGGAAGCACAAAATGCTCACCCTACAGGCACAGCACACAGCTTCTATTGCTATAAAGAGAGCTTCAACAGAACCTCACCCCTCACGTCAACAAGACTATTTCAGAGAGTAAGAGAAAGTTAAGGGGGGGCTGGTGGGAGAGGCTGGACTCCCCCAAGTACATGGCATAGTGTCAAGGGTAATGAGAGCCTATCCTGCCTTCCTCAAGTGACAAGAAAGAAGAGATGGGGTACCAGTGTCATTGAAGACCAGAAAAGTTTTTTTTTTTAATACTTAAATCGTTACCTTGTTAGAACTGTCTTATTCCTTGTTTTCAAGACTATCAATCTCAAATAAAAACAGCTGCTTCTGCATGCTAGACTAGTTCTTCTTCTTGTCCAGAGATGGGGGAGGTTAGCTATGAGGAGCAACAATTATTCTTAGTAACTTGATAGTAAATTCCATTATAGCCAAGAGGCTAAGTGTTACAACATCCCTGCAGCTCAAGAACACCACAGCAAAGTTTTGTGCTGAGGAGGAGTGGCTTTCTCTATTTAAAATTCTTTTATATCTGCACTTCAGACACTCCGCGGTCGTTTGACAAATATTTAGAAAATAGCTTGTTACTGACTCACTCAAAAACCTGCTTCCCTGTGACATGTAAGAAACTTGGCTAAATGAAGCCGTACTGCTCCATCTTTGCCCCCACAACACTATGATGTTCTGTAGAACAGCAGGGAGAATCCAGTTAACAATAGTATATTATAAAACAGAATAGGAGAACTGCTATGTTCCCACCACGAAGGGACGATAAAAGCTTAAGGTGACGGATATGCTAATGACCCCAAGACTATACAGGAATTAAGACATCACATTTAACCTCAAGACTACTACAAATGGTTTCAGTCAAAAAATCAAACGTAAAATTGAGTGAGTCATGGAAATAGACGTGATTGATATCTAGTGTAAATAGACCTTTGTAAAGAGGAGTTCGCTTTTCTCAATATTTAAAAGGACATGCAGTGTGTTAGAATGAGAGATATTTTCCTTGTAAGCTTGGCAGATTCATGATCCTTGAGCGCCCCTGTTTATGTCAGGCCTCTGGCACCTCAGCTCAGCCAGACTGCTTTGAATCTCCTTGGAGGAGATCGTGACCATTCCATGTGTGTTCGCCCGCGAGTTGGTGGGGCGCAGGATACAGAATTTCTGGGTTACAGGATTTGTCACAAACCACCCTGCAACCTTATATTAAACCAGAAAAAAAAATTTTTTTAAAGAAGGTTCTGGGCAGTGAGATTAGGAATAACCAGTGAAAAGTGAAAAATATACGGGGAGGAGCCGAGAGAAGCCGCTTGCCACGCCCTCTCCTGATATAAGGGAGGAGTCTTCCCCGTCTCCAGGCCGGGTGACATTAGTGTGCAATAGGGCCCACGCCTGCTGGCCGCTGCCACGCGTGCGCTTCTGGCGGGGCCTCACCTGTGGGGCTGAGCTGCCTCGGCCCGCGCTGATTGGTCGGAGGGATTGCCCGGAGACCAATGGCATCGGACCTGTACGGAGCTCCGCCCACGGGCTTTCTCGGAGCGATTCTTTGAGCACCCAACTCTAGCCTCTTGTTAGCCTTGCTTCTCTGTATTTGGACTCGCCTGCTCTGCGGGGCCAGCCTGCAGGACACCCGCCTGCAAGCATTCTTTGGAAACTAACTTCATTTTGATCTGGGGAGAAGGGAGGACTTGTTTCCTTATGGTGGTGCTGAAAAAAAAAAAGCAAGATTTATTCCGTTCTTCCTGCACAAAAGTGCACTCTGTCAGGAAAGCTGACACAATTAGAGCCGCCCATCTCCTCCAGACCCCTCCCAGGGCCTTCTGGAAACTGGTCCTCATTCAGTCCAGCTCTTACTCTTGGCTGGCTGTTTGGCTAGTCCCTGGAGCCCTCCCATATGATTGTTCCAGAGGCTCCAGGCATTTAGCATATGCCAGCTCCACCAGTTAACACAGATAGACAAAGAAGAAACATCCTGTTTCCACCCACGAGCTTCTCAGAAACCCCAAATGGGTGGTTGTGTGTGTGCTGGAGGGGGTGCAGCAAAGCTTACTTCTGAGGCTTAAGTCACCCAGGCTGCCCTATTCCTTGGTGGTCCTTCTGGCTGCTGAGTAGTTTGGATTAGAGGTGTGTGTCACCAGGTTCAATGAATAATGCACTCTTATAAATTGTATTTAAGCCCCTCCCCCAACTGATCAGACAAGGGCGTATTTATTGAGCTCTTGCGGTAAAAAAGATAAGACTTCATTTTCTGGAGCGCTTTGTTCATTTTCTGGAGCAAGTGTGATTCACAGAGCATGGACCCTCATTTCTACATGGCATTCTCCCAAAATCTTCTCTCCAGCAAGGGATGATTTCATGTGGTGGAGGAGCTTGGGCATACAGGTCTTCACTCAGGCCCTGGTTCGAATCACAGTGCTGGAATAAGGGCCTCTGCCACCAGCCCGGCTTTTTATAGGAGTTTGGCAGCCTGTAAACATGCTGCCAGTGTTGATGTGGACCGTAAACAGAGTCCAGATATGGTGCTACTATGGCAAAGAGTCCCTCCTGCTGGGTAGCACCTCTCAGCTGTACTGGGCATGGAAGACAGTGTTGTCCATCTCTGCCCCTATCCCTTGTCATCCTATAAAGAGCCCGTTTTCTTCATTTGTAACCTGGCATAGGACAGAGCAACATGCCCTGTTCCATATCAAGAATATGCTTTTCACGGTGCAATTTCCACAGCCCCGTTCCTCACAGACATGCTGAAAGAGGTTGTTTCTCACAGACAGACATTCTAAATAAGGTTGTTCCTCACAAACAGACATTCTGAATGAGGTTGTTCCTCACAGACAGACATTCTGAATGAGGTTGTTCCTCACAGACAGACATTCTGAATGAGGTTGTTCCTCACAGACAGACATTCTGAATGAGGTTGTTCCTCACAGACAGACATTCTGAAAGAGGTTGTTCCTCACAGACAGACATTCTGAAAGAGGTTGTTCCTCACAGACAGACATTCTGAATGAGGTTGTTCCTCACAGACAGACATTTTGAATGAGGTTGTTCCTCACAGATAGACATTCTGAAAGAGGTTGTTCCTCACAGACAGACATTTTGAATGAGGTTGTTCCTCACAGACAGACATTCTGAAAGAGGTTGTTCCTCACAGATAGACATTCTGAATGAGGTTGTTCCTCACAGACAGACATTCTGAATGAGGTTCTTCCTCACAGACAGATATTCTGAATGAGGTTCTTCCTCACAGACAGACATTCTGAATGAGGTTGTCCCTCACAGACAGACATTCTGAATGAGGTTTGCCATCTGTTTTCATCCACTTCATTTGCATTTTGAACCTTTGTAGCCATCCTGGGACAGGTCTGCTTAGCCTTACCTGAGTCAGTTTCAGTGAGAAATTTTTGTTTTTAATTTTTTTGTTTAGTTCTCTAATAATTCTCCCACCTGTTATTGGTAAGTCTTAAGGTTGGTCCTTTGATACAGACAATTTTGTATCTGAGAAAGTCACCTGTCTCTAATGCCAGTATCCTCTCATACAGCTGAGGCTGGGCCCAACAGTGTGGCTGAACCCAATGATACACGGTGTGTGTGTGTGTGTGTGTGTGTGTGTGTAGCCTCATACCTCCCACCCCGTTGCACAGAGCGGCCACACATAGAGTTTTGTGAGCCTGTGGTGTTTTACAGAGCACACTAGCCCATTCTCTGTTATGTGAGCTCTCTGGCTTAAGTTATTAGAATCGTGAGTGTCTAATTGTGTGTGTGTGTGTGTGTGTGTGTGTGTGTGTGTGTGTGAGATCATATATGTAACACATATAAATATATGTTTAATTTATTTAACCTAGCATTTGCTCTTGAGCCAGAATCCTGCATCTTGTTTTCATTCATATCACCCACGTCATCTTGTGAAGTGATGGTTTGGATGCCAATTTGGAGTGTGTTGGTGGAGCAAACCTCTGCGCTCTCTTGAGCTTATTTGACCTCCCGATCTTTGTTCTCTATCTCTGCTTTTGCCCCTCCTTCCCTCCATCTTTACCCTAGGAACCTGGATTTGGTTGAATCAAATCCCATATATAAATCTACCTCCTGGGGTGTCTGCTCAGACCTAATAGGGCTGAATCCTCCAAGATGTTTGCTATGAAATGACCAATAAAGAAGGAGAAGCAGTCTGTAAATCAAAGGCAGGGTTAGGAAGTGGCCAAGGCTGAGAAGTGGGAAGCAGTCTTGCTAGTGAGTGTTTCAAGTCGGGTCTTGCCACCAGCTCCTTCAGCAGGCCTCCCCTGCCTGTTGTTCCCCTGAGCAGGCTAATTGCAGGTTCGGCTTCCATGGAGCAGCTTAGGTCTGCCTTCAAAGGCAAGAGTGTTGTGAGTCTTGGTGGTGTTTACAGAGCAGGATATTTGCCTGTGTTGGAAAAGATGGAGCCAGTCTCCGACCTGCTCAGCTCTGCACTCCTGTGGTCTGTGTATGTTTTGTCCTGACCCCAAGATCATTGTTGTTCCTAGATGCAGCACTGAAGTCTTCACTAAATAATGTGAACAACACTTAGAAACATCAGCAGCCTGGGGCTGGAAGCAAAGCCAGTAACTTTAAAAGGAGGAGGAGGAGGGGGCTGGTGAGATGGCTCAGCGGGTAAGAGCACCCTACTGATCTTCCGAAGGTGATAAGTTCAAATCCCAGCATCCACATGGTGGCTCACAACCATCTCATAACGAGATCTGGCACCCTCTTCTGGAGTGTCTGAAGACAGCTGCAGTGTACTTACATATAATAAATAAAATAAATCTTAAAAAAAAATGAGGAGGAGGAGAGCACATGTTCTGTCTTTGTGTTTGCAGCCACAAAGATACTGAAAGGCACCCTGAGACCCACAGCACTGGAAACAGAGGAGCCCTCTGAATTAGGTGTCATTAGGACAGGAGGCAGGTGGACCTTTTAGCTGAAGAACTTGGGGTTGATTACTGCTGATGTACACTTAGGTTTCAGGGGAGGCTGAATTTCAGCCTGCTGGGATCACCTTATCTCCTGGCTCACTGTCTCAGGTAGGGTCCTCCCACTTAGTGACATTCTCGCACCTGCCAGAATGGCCACCCTACCGCTCAGAGGCAGGCATTTGGCAGAGCCAGTCCACAGGGCAGAGAGTGAGCCGCCTGGCACACAGTGCGATCCTGTTGGCTGGCTGGTCCTTGGCTAGCTTTGCACGCTTATCTCGTTTCTGGCCCTCTAAAGTTCCATGTCTGTTTGGGGGGACATTTGATGCCCCTCTTCTATTTCCTTGGGACCTGGGAGGAAGTCGGGCAGTTAGTTACAGGGTAGGCTTACTGTCAGTTATGCCTAGCGGTACTTCTGATGCCTGTCTGCCATTTCTTCATGATTCTCCCCAACAAGGTTTGACCATCTAGCCTGGCCTGAGCAGTAAGTCGGCACTAAGAAAGTAAGTGAGCTGAGGGTTTCCTGTCTGCATCCTCAGGGAGCTCACTGTATTGGCTAAGGCCGATTTCCTGAGAAGTATATACAGCAAAGAGAGATGCAGCAGGCCCAAGCAAAAGACCCTACTGAGTTGAGCTTTGAAGGGTACAAGTTTGTTGACTGATCATTTAAGAAACTGATAAAGTGTTCAGGGCAGAGGAAAAGGCCCGAGAGTCATAGTTGGTTGGAGCACACAGGAAGTCAGAGTTCAGGCATGAGAAGGATCTGGAGGCAGGAGAGAAGCCTTCATTTTACCTGTCAGAGGGAGCTTTCAGGCCACCAGGTTCGTCTGTGTCAAGGATTGTCATGGGATTTGCTTGAGCTGTACGTCTGAATTGTTCATGTGTATTTATGGGAGAAATTAAATAGTTTGATATGTCAAGGTAGGGTGGACATGGAAAGTCATCCTGTGCTAGCACTAAGCCTGCTGGACCAGACTTGCTCAGACATCTTGGTCGGATACTCTGTTCTTCTCACCGGTGGTCAGACAAGTGTTCATATACAGCTTGTGGGTGCCCAAGTGCTGGTCCGGTGCGTGCATATCTCCTTCCTTCTGGACTCTGAAGCTCTGCAGTGAAGGGCTGTGCTCTAGCATCACTATCCACTCTGGAGACTCAACGTGTATAGGCACATGGGCCATAGGCTGCTGTGGGCCTGGCTAGCAGCTTCTGGCTGTCCTTTACCCACTTGTGTGGTGCTAGGGCTCTGGCATGCCTGGGCAGGGATTCTCTGGCAGCTCATGAGCCAGGAGGCCAGTGAAGGAATGCCACATGGGCAGGGCCAATCTTCATTTTTTTAGGCCTCAGACTTCTGAGACCTGGAGAAGCCACATTGGCTCCCAATTGCCCTCATTCCCACATGGCTTAGGCCTGTCCCTGTCCAAACTACAGAGTAACCCGGGTCTGTCTGGAGCCTTCCACGAAGGCGTGTAGACGTGATCGAAATTGCTGATCACTCTGGCTTAGAACTGTGTCCCCCATATCCAGTGTACTGAGGTTATAGGACACCCCAGTGGAGGTGCAGCTCCTGGGTAGGGCTGCCCTACCCTGCCTCCCTTCTCACCCCCCCCCCCAGAGCACAGCCACCCACTCACTCATTTTTAGTTATTTTTAGGATTGCATCTTCTTCCAGTTGCAGCTGGAAACCCCAAAACAGGCTCCTGAGGATTTTGTGTTCTGAATAAAGAACACTCGCAGGGAGTGGCTGGGTGGCCTACTGTACATCTCTTTATGTAAGGAGATGAGGAAGGCTTTAGATGAGCACAGGTGATAGACACCAGTTATGAAGAGAATAGAAAGCTAATTGTTTTTCTTCTAACTCTGTGGAGGGGGTCTTAGTGTGGAGTGGTGGGTAAGTGCATAAGATATATTTGACACTGAAAGTGTGAAGTTTTTTTGTTTGTTTTGGTCTTTTTTAAGATTTAATACACACACACACACACACACACACACGAGTACACTGTCTCTGTCTTCAGACACACGAAGGGGGCATCAGACCTCATTACAGATGGTTGTGAGCCACCATGTGGTTGCTGGGAGTTGAACTCAGGACCTCGGGAAGAGCAGCCAGTGCTCTTAACCGCTGAGTCATCTCTCCAGTTCTGAAAGTGTAAAGTTTAATGTGAAACTTCACAACATTCTGCTGTGAATGCTATTCTAACTGAATATATGTTCATATAGGTTTTATTGACATTGGGTCTGGTTAGTTATTGTGTGTGATTTATTCATTCTCAAGTTTTTCTTAATAATAAGTTTACGCAAAAAAAAAAAGTTCTACTTGATGCCCAAGTGTCAATTGTGCTTTGACTTGGACGTAATTGGGATTTTGCCCCAGTTCTAAAACCCCTCTGCTTCTCCTTCCCCGTAGAACAACTTCTAGAGTTCTCTCTGAGGACTGTCATGGGGACCAGTGATAGACGGAGGAAGCAGGAAGGAGTGAGGGAGTCTTCAGAAGGCATTTATTTTGTTATTTGGATGCTTCCTGCTTTGGTTTTTGCTCTTTGGAGTTGCTCTTGTCTTTGGATGGGAGATGCTCTCACCTGCACACAGCTTTAAATGGTCGTTCACAGCTGGTGCTGCCTGGAAGGTCGTGAACCTTCTTCAGCAGGCTGCACTCCCTGTCCACACTGTACTTCCTGTGACTGCTCTGGGACCCAGGCAACTTCCTGTTTCCGCCCCCCCTATCTTTCTTGCCGCGATAGATTGTATCTCTCTGAAACTACAACCCACAGAAGTACTTTCTCCCTTCAGATTGTTCGGGGTATTTTTTTTTTTTTTATCACAGCCACAGAACTGCAGTGTATCGGGCACTTGCTTTTTGTTCGTCCCGACTAGCACGCTTTTGCCGATAGTTGAGGTGAGGGTTCTCGCCTATACACTCCTATCGTGATGATGCTGTCTGCTGTAGTGCCTTTCCCTCACTAGAACTCTGTGCCTTAAGTCCTTCCTCTCTCAAGGTGCTTCTTATCGGGTGTTTGGTCACAATGATGAATGACTAATGAACGCTATCCTGTGCTTCCATGCCTGTGCCCCCAAGTATGTCATCCCGGAAGCCAACATTGCAATTCTTTTGAACAGTTTTCAGCGAGGACTGCTTTTGCCGGTGAGCAGAAAAGATGGCGCCTAGAATCAAAGGCCATTGCTTGAGCGCCATCATGATGAGGGAGAAGGGTGTACATCCTCAAAGCGGCTGCTGGTCGTTGGGATGGAGCCTGTCATTAAAGGAAAGCCCTGTAATTAGAAATTCTACTTCCAAGAGAGACCTGCAGCTGGAGCAGCTGCAGACTCTCCACACAGCATTCCTGGATGCTGAAGAGGGGGATGCTGGAGCCAGGGTAGGGTACCCATCCGGCAGTCAATGAGTGGGCCCGTAGGTAGCCATCTGTCTGAGGATGTGGTCAACCCCCTCCCCGTTGCAGGGGCCAGGGATGAGGGACATACAGCATATCCTCTCCTCATTGGCTCCTTATTTCCAACCCCACCCTCTTGGTTCCTTCTTCCTTTCTGATCTCAACACCCCTTCACCCCCCACCCCACCCCCAATGTCAAACTTCTTCCTGGGCATTGAACCCGGATCCTTGTACATGCTAGCCAAGTATACTGTAGGCAGGAGCCATCATCCTCAGGCCTCAGTTGCCAAACGTCATTAAGACGTCAACTCTAGCGAAGACTGTGTAGTGCACACCTAGACTCCCAGCACTTGGTAGGCAAGCAGGAGGATCTCGGCTTGAGGCTACTTAGTACAAACTCCATCTCAAAACACCCAGCAGCAACAACAAAACCCCCTCTTCATTCTTTTGCACAGTGTAAACTGTGTTGCTGTGCCCTTTTATCTGACCACCAAAGGAGAGGCTGGTTCAGGGGACAAGACATTATAGGGACCTAGCCAGTGGCTGGCTCCCCCCCACCCCCCCATCACTGACTCAACAGACAAATCCACTGTCTGGTTTATAGCTAGGCTAATTTAATTTTCAGCTCAGAGGCCACCTCCCCCCTACCCATTTGGTGGTAATCTCAGATGGTTAATGAGCTAGAAGGAGAACTGGCCTATGGGATGGCCTCTCACTCCTTGCCTCAGTGACTTAGCTGGCCTGATTTATTAGCCGTTTGTTCCTGGTGTGAGTGGGCCCAGGCAGTCTGACACAGCTTCCTGACTCTCCCCTCTTCTAAAGACCCACCGAGCTCTGGCTTCTGGCCTTAGCTTTTGGACCTCTCTCTTCCTTTCACAGCTGGGGTTGAGTGGAAGGGAAGAGAGCCTAGGACACAGAGAGCCTCAGGCCAGCTCCTCTGCCCAGCCAGCCTGCCTGGCCTGTGAAACTCCTCCAGCTCTTTATTTCGGAAGCATTTGTCCCCAGCCAAGCCAGCATTGAGCAATTCTGGCCTGAAATTCGGTCTCAACATTTGGGCAAGTACTTTCCTTCTGTAGGACTATGATAGACTTGCGAAAAGACTTGAAAGCCTGCTCTGTTGGAGTGGGCTTGTCGGAGTGGGCTTGTCAGAGCTGGGGAAGGCAAAGAAGTGGGCTTTTATCTTTGTGACTACTGTCTTTAGGAAAGGTTTCACTTCTGCTTCCTAAATTAATCTGCTTTCCTCACACACAATGGTTCGTTATGCCATCACACCCTTTGTGTCAACCAACATCTGAGTACACTTATAACCTGGATGGGACCTGGGACCCTCTGAGGCCATGTGGGACATGCTACATAGGTAGCTTGTTAATAACCAACCCGTTGTATGTCCATACCACCTCATATATGGCATCTCACTGATATGAACATTAAAGATGTGATTTGTATCATTGCAAATAACATTAATTTGAAAACAGACTTTTCAGGTTTGACTGGCAGGTAGGGAGGGCAGAGACCGAACTCTTTCAAAAGGAGTTTGGTGATAATGGATGGGTCAGAGAGCAATGGTGATGATATTTGCACATGTTGATCCCATAGGCTAGCTCCATTCTAGCTTCTTAACCATCTGAGATTACCACCACGTGGGGGTGGGCTGTGGGGATGGTCCATCTGAGAACCATAGCCTTGGGATGGACATGACCCTAGACATTCACCTGTCTAGAGTCTGAGTTCCTGCTTCCCTGTTGCCCTATATAAAGCTTGGGGCCCAGAGGCTTGTCCTCCCTAAGCTACTTTGCCCCCTCCTTTAAATGTAAAGCACCAGAGGGTCCCCTTGTTTCCCCATCCTTTGCTTACTCCATCTGCAGGGCTCCTTGGTAACATGGCTGATGTAGGGTAAGGCTGCCCCTTCTTTACCAGAGGCAAGCTGCTGTGTGATTCTGTCTCGGGGGACTTTGAGCATTGTGCAGGTCGGTGTCCTGGAGGTTTGGCTGAAACGCTTGGACCCCAGCCTTTCAAAGCTTAATGAAATACAACGAACGGCCTCAACCTCACAGACAATACCGGAGAATGAGCTGAACCCATGGGCCCCATGGGATGGGATCAGAAAACCCAGACGATACCATCATCTCTGTCCACTCTGGCCTGTTAGCACCTTGAGCAGGCTAGTGGCCAGCTGGTGGGCTGGCATCAGGAGCTCTTACCCTGTGTCTGTGCACTCCTGAAGCTGAGGGCCAGCTTCCATTTATTTGCTGCATAGAGGACTCTTTGCTTTCTTAGGGTCTGTAACTCCTAAACACCGATGAACTGTCCCGTGGCATGGGATTCTGTCGTCGCTATTGTTAGTTTCTTTGCTTTTTTTTTTTTTTTTTTTTTTTTTGCTCCCTGCCCAGCGCCACCCCCAACCCCACGTGCTTTTGTCCAGCAAGAGTCTTGCCGTGTAGCACAGCTCAGGATGTCCTCCAATTTGCCTCAGGTTCCAGACATTCTTCACTGTACGTGGCTGCACATCCTAATTGCTTACGGTAATATTTAATGAGTCTCATTTCTGTTCTTCTGACAGGATCTTCAGTGACTTGTGACTTTCCCTCTGTGACGTACGGGTACCCTCAAACCATGAACAAAACCAGACCTTCCCTTCTTCTTTAACCTGCTCTTGGCAAGCGTTTTGCTACAGCAGCAGTGAAAACACAGCTAAGCCAGGGCCTTGTGGAGCTAGAGCCCGCGTTGGATAAGGAGGCTGGAGCCGGGCCTGCCTCTTCATACTGTGCTTGGTCCCAGGCTGTCTGTCACTTGGGGAGTCTTGGCACCTCTGAATGACAAGTTACTCTGCATTTAGCAAACCCAGGAGAGTTTTCAGTTTGATTTGTTTCCCAAACATGCTAATAGGACTGAGGAAAACAGGCTCTGATCCTTTCTCTAGGTGATGTTTACTTACGGGCTTAGAGTGTGTTGGGGACTTGGGAGTGGATTTCCAGGGGAGACAAGTTAGATCTGGCTTTGTCAGACTCCAGAGAACCCAGAGGCTCAGTGGTGCCTCTCTGAGGGAAGCAACCACTGGCTTACAGGGTCAATACCTAGCTCACACCAGGCATCCCCCTACCCCACTCTCCCCCCCCCCCCAACCCCTACCATGGCCTTCGGCTTGATAGCCTAGAATCTTAATCAGCACTGGTCTGCTGTCCATTTCTGTCTAGGCTTACTTGTGGGTTGAGACCCTGAATCTACTTGGCTTTTGATCTTTCTTGAATGACCTCCCCCCACCCCCTCAAAATTTCTGGGCAAGTGGGAGGGCACTGTTCCTTACGTGGATCAGAGCACACAGGTGCCACATCAGTTTCCTTAGGCCTTCCTCTTAGCTTTCCTCTTGCCAGATTTCCCCTCTTTCAAAGTCATTTTTGAGTGTGTTGGCTTTCACTCCTCTTGGCCCCCCACCCCTGTCTTCAGACACACAGCATTCATTTATTTTGATATATCTTTCTGGGTAGGTCCACAAAGTGGTGTGTGTGTGTGTGTGTGTGTGTGTGTGTGTGTGTGTAAATACATATATAAAATATGACATTGAAAGAAGAATCAACCACATTTGGAGCCTCTTATGTGACTATCTTTTCAGCATTCGTGGATAAGTGAGCAGCAGTTATTCAGGTTCAGAGTCCTGCTGTGGAGAACAGCTCAGGATTATCTCCAACTTGAAATCCTCCTGCCTCAGGTTTTACACACACACACACACACACACACACACACACACACACACCAACACCACCACAACACCACCATGCTTGGCTGCACACCATTCTTGCTTGCTGTAATATTTAATGAGCCTCGTTTCTGTTCTTCCCAGACAGGAGGTCCAGGGCCATGACTTCCCCTCTATGATGGATGCCTGTCTGGGCAAAAGAAAGGATGACTGTTCTGGTGTAGAGATGGGAGTCTGGCTCAGGATTATCTCCAACTTGAAATCCTCCTGCCTCAGGTTTTACACACACACACACACACACACACACACACACACACACACCTAAATCTCAAAGTTCATCCAACTTTATTGTTCCAGGATAATAAAAGGAAAAGAAGGATGAAAGAAGGAGAGAGGAAAGGGGTAGGAAAAGAGGAAGGACTACCACTCCTTTTCAGTTGGACAGATCAAGATCACGTTAAGGGTTTTTTTTATCTCACATCGTTAGTGAAGGAAACAGGCAAGTCTTACTGCTTTAAGGGGAAAAAGCCAAGAGAATTTGTGAGTTTCCTTCTTGTAAGGGGATGTTGACATGAATTTACAAATGGATGATGAACCTTGACATAGAGAGAAGGAAGATCCGTGGACCTTGGACCAGAAAAGCTTGCGCTGCACCTCCACATTTCATGATTTCCAGAACTCCCAAGTCACCAAGTCTCTAATCTTGACAGTGCATGGCTTTCCAGTGGAGACATCTCTTAAAGTTTTCTTATTATTCCAAACACGTTTCTGGACTTCTGTATTGATTTATTTAAAACTAGTCTTTGGCAGACCCGTGGAACTGATAATTGCCTAAGACCTCAAATCCTTTTGAAGACCTCTCCTGGTGTCTCCTCTGGAGGTAGCACTCCATGGCACTCGTCCTGCATGGTGTGACTTATCATTCCCTCTGTGGCCAAAGGCAGGTTCTACCTGCCTCTCACTCGTTTGATTACTCTCCATTTCTCTAGCAGTCATCCACTTTTGTCAGTGTGCAAAGAAGACACAGCTCCCATCCCGAGGACTCGTCATAGTGGACCGATAAAGGTTATGGTGAGGCTCACATGTTTTCTGGGAAGAGAGCGGTTACTAAAGTCAGCAAGAGTTGCATTCAGATTTATTACGTTGTTCCTGGAGGTGGAAGGTCTCTGGGGATCAAGGAACATCGCGATGCCTTGAAGAAACAGCTCTTAGTTAGGCTGAACGGTTGGAGAGAAACCTACCAAAGAAACGTCATCACTCACTTGGAGGAAGCATTTGAAAATCATGCTCAAAGCACCATGAAAGGCTTACAAGGTTTTGAGATTTGTCACTCAAGAAGATGTCTGTCATCTAGTAGAAAGGATGGGCAGGGTAGGTAAGGGCAGCCTCAGCCTGCCTCCCAGTATTGATGGGAAGTAAGAGATAGTTTGTTCTCTGAGCCTGCTGGGGTAGGGTAATGTTCTTAGGTGATCTCAGCTCCTGGATGGCTAAAGCAGGAGGATAAAGTTCTGAGCCAGCGTGAGCTACAAAACAAGATCCTGTCACTGGGAGGGGGAGGGATACAAAAGAGAGGGAGGAGGAGAGAGGAGCTGTATCCTTTTTAGAGACAAATATGAGTTATGAACCAACAACAGAAATTCAGGTTGCCTCAAATGGCATAAATTACCATCAAAATGGTTACATATGCTTTTATAGTCATAGAACAAACACTGTCACAGATCAGTATGTTTCCAGATTCACTCATGGGGACATCAGCACAGCAGGCAGCTGTAGGAGGATTCTGCTATCGATCTGATAGGTTGGTGGCATCTGGGGGTGTGCTACACTAATACATTCTATAGGTTTTAACTGATAGTTAGGAGAATGTCAGTTTGAGTATAGAGGTGAGAGGTAAATGGCTATTAGAATAAAGATAGCCCAAGATTGTTTCAGCTTTTTTTGTTTGTTTGTTTTTCGAGACAGGGTTTCTCTGTGTAGCCCTGGCTGTCCTGGAACCCACTCTGTAGACCAGGCTGGCCTCAAACCCAGAAATCCGCCTGCCTCTGTCCCCCGAGTGCTGGGATTAAAGGCATGTACCACCAACGCCCGGCTGTTTCAGCTTTTAATCTGTGACAGTTCAACTTCTCACACACCAAAGTTCAAGTCAGTCAGGCTCCAATCTCCAACATCAGCATACCGGGAACTTAGTTTCACCCTTTGGGGCTCAATCCATTGGGAGGTCACATGAGCACTATCCATTTGAAGGCTTCCAGAAGTCGTCTTACTAACTCATCTCCCATGGAGGGCATAGTGCTTAAATGTCAGCCTGCTTTTTCTTTTGCTGCTGGTCCTGTCAGACCTCTTGACTATCTCAGCCTGTCATTGCCTGACAGATGCCTGGGCATGCAACCCCATGTTAAGAACAACCGAAATAGAGAGTGCATCCTGTGGCCATCTTCCTCACTGTCACTAACCATTGTACTTTATGGGTTTGAACCAGAGGGCGTAGCTTACTACCAGCCAACACTCGAGGGAAGCTCGCTCATGCCCCTCAAGCGGCCTAGATCTTCTGATCTCAGAGCACATTTGTTCTTTGCTTTTGATTGACATTCAAGCCTGGGACCTTCTTAACGTCGATGGCCTCTTAATGTAATTGTGTCACTTAGTGTAATGGCAGTGGTGATACATAAACGTGACATCGTTGAGAGTTGGAGGCTGAGACCCCGTGATAATTTATCCTTCCAGGTCGCCCTCAATTCTCTTTACGTGTCTGCCCCGTGACCTTCCGTTCTGTGCAGTAAGCATAGCTTGCTGCTTGCTTTTTGATGCCTTTGACAGCTTTCGAGTGCTTGCCGGTATTTTGCTCTCTTACTTACTGATCCTTATTTAGAAGATTGGCATCTTTAAAATTCTCAGTGCAATTAAGTACAAAGCAAAATATGAAAGTTTGTAAGATGTAGTAAAATATTTTGCTCTCAGACATACAGGCCTTGGGTCTGGAGAGAGGATTCAGCAGCTCAGAGCATGGGGTGTTGTTCCAGAGGACCGAGTTCAGTTCTTATTGCCCACATGCTGGCAAATATATGTAATTCCATTTCCAGGAAGGTCCAATACACCTTTCCTCCAAGGCAGGAAAGTGGTACTCAGTCATATATGCAGGCAAAACACCCAGATTAATACAATAAGAAAGAAATAAAAAAAACCAGATATATAGTTTAAAAAGAAGTTGCTGGGCTAGTTTTCAGTGAGACTTGTGCAAGGCAAATGGCTAATCTCTTGTCATTCTTAGTCCCCTTGGTAACTATGTAACCATACTTGATTTCCTTGTTGTGTATACTTTTGTTCCCTTGGAGTGGGAAGGGTGAGGATGCTTTCTTAGAACATAAAAGATGCTGAAGATTTTTATCTGAGGATTCACCAGTTAGGCAACACCACCTAAAAAGTTTCCATAGGCTACAATAACCGCTGAAGGGACATAGTCAGATCCTGTACAATATTTACCAATTGCTTCGGCCACCAGTTTTCCCCCTTTTCCTGTCTTCCAATGTGAAATATACCAGACCAAATGGAGTCTGTAGCAATCCGTGGCTTATTTGTGGCTGACTATAACTATGAAAAAGCGAGCCTAGACAGAGTGGGGAGCCCTTTCCTCCTGCTGAAGTCTGACTCTGGAAGCTTCTAATCAATAGCAAAAGTGCCCCCCCTCCTAGGGGGAGCTGTGCTGGGGTTTCCAACTGCTGTTAAGCTAAGGGTTACCCCCCACACCCTCTGGTCAGCTTTAAGCCATACAGGAAACACACGGAGAGAAAGTGGGCAAAATGAGGGACAGCAGCTGGTCCTTGGTCCTTGTCAGCAGTGCTTCCAGGTTCACAGCTGCTGAGTTGCTGTGTTAGAAGTACTTCTTTAGGGCCGGGCGTGGTGGCGCACGCCTTTAATCCCAGCACTTGGGAGGCAGAGGCAGGCGGATTTCTGAGTTCGAGGCCAGCCTGGTCTACAATGTGAGTTCCAGGACAGCCAGGGCTATCCAGAGAAACCCTGTCTCGAAAAAAAAAAAAAAAAAAAAACCAGAAGTACTTCTTTAGTTTTAAAAAATATTCTTGGGTCCTTTAAAGAAATCTGTGACAAGAGGATTGGACTTGCATCCTCTTCATCCTTGAACCTGCCTTCCTTGGAGAGTGTCAGTGGATAAGTGGAAAGGGGCGGGTGAGAGAGGGTTGCTCCCTGAGCAGAGGAGGGCAGGGCAGGGTGCTGGATTATCCATTCTCTCCTATTTAATTCCCAGGGGTGGGTGGGTGGAGGGTTGTGTAGGAAAGCAGCGCACTGACGGCTTGGATCCTGACTTTTCACCAGCCTCTGGTGGACCACGCTCTTGTCTGCTGCCTCATCCCAGGTCCTGCCTCAGTTATCTTTGGGTCCAGCAGCAGCATCCTCTCAGGTGGGCCTGAGAAGAGAGTGTATGCAGGGAGAGGGGAATGCAGGGAATCGGACTCTTAAACAAGACATGGAACTTGAGAATTGAACCTGGGCAGTGCCTCATTTCCTTCCAGTTGTTCATCCCTCACCCCGGAGCTAGGAATCATCAGAAGGAATGAGAGCGGACCAACCTCTCCCATCCTTGAAAGACTTCTGTTGCTTTCAAAGCCCATTCACCTTCAAACTATGTAGGAGGAGCAGGAGCAGGAGGAAGAGGAGCAGGAGAAACAGCAGGAGGAGGAGGAGAGAAAGGAGGAAGGAAGGAAAGAAGGAAGGAAGGAAGGAACTTAAGTAAATGGAAGGACAAACATTTCTGTTTCACAGAAATGAAAAAAAAAAATAGCCAGCCAGACCTGGACCACTTTTCTTTGTACTTCAGCCAAACAGCTTACAGTCAGGTGCCTAGGTTTAAGGCATATTTGACACTGGGCTCGCCCAGATTACATATCCTGAGGTCTGTGCTATGCCCCCGAGGAGCATAAGTGTTCACCATCAAGTGCGGATGGTTCCTGCTTATCCTCCACTGGCTCTTGCCAACTTAATGCTGGCTACAGGGGAAGGTAATTGTAAGGGTTGCTTTACACAACCTGTAAGCTGATCTGTTAATTCTATTAAAAAGTTAGTGTATTGTTGTTGTTGTTATTGTTGTTGTTGTTGCTTATGTGTAGGTGCCCGCATGCTCCTGCTTGTGTTGTTGTGAGGACAACTTCTGGGAGTTAGTTCTCTCCTTCCACCTCTGACTCTGGGAACCACACTCAGGCCATGGAGTTTGGGGGCAAATGCTTTCACCTTCTGAGTGCTTTCACTGGCTCAAATTTATTTATTTGTATTCATTGGAAAAACTGAGTCCAAGGCTTGGTATGGTTGGTTCAAGGTCCCAGTCAGGTGCAAGGCAGGATGGGAACAGAAGTCCAGACCTTCTTAGGCTAGTGGGCCACTGTGTAGAGAATGGCTTTCTGACCCTCTCTGAATTTTTGCAGTCAGATGGGGTGGGATCTTACTCAGCATTTTCCATTGTCTCTTGAATGAGCCTGCGCTAGCACATACACACACACACACACACACACACACACACACACACACCCCACAGTAAACTGCCTAAGCCTGGATCCAGTGTGAAGGTGAGGGCACAGGGCTGGATCTGCATTCCTGACTCTTGGGACCAATCATCTTGTGGTGGGACTCTTACAAGTAGGATTCTGGACCATTCCATTCTTCCTGGGACTCCAGCTGCCCTCCCCAGTGTCTGGGCCTTTTTTTTTTTTTTTTGCTTTTGCTTCTGCTTTCTACAAAGTCGGCCTGCCAGAAAAACTGCCTTTCTAATGATTTTAAGGTTTCTTTTCTTTTCCAGGAAATGGGGGCACAGATCCCTCAAATTTCGCAAGATTTGTCCTTCTCAGGCCTCGGTGAGGCGCAGTAAACAGAAGCGGGGGAGCTTGGAGCTGGAACACAAAAGCCCATTAGCTTTTCAGTCCCCCTCCAAGGCCCAGCCCCTTCCCGGAACAGGAACCACCCCCTTTGTGAGCCAGGCCTAAGACCCAGGCAAAGGCCTGAAGGAGAGGGGGCTCCAGCTGCCTGGGCAGTGAGATGCTCATTCCCTCCCCACCCCCCAGCATTGAAAAGCTTTTATTTTCAGAGCAGCATTGAAACTCCAGGACAATGGAGGCCAAATCCTTGGGCAGCGGTTGGGGCCAGGATGGGGGAGGCAGCCTTTGTCATGTCTCTTCTTTCCAACCCATTACCTTAAAAAAGAAAAAGAAAGAAAGAAAGAACGAAAAGAGAAAGGACCAAAAGGACCCATGAACTCTTAAAAGAATCGTGACATCACTTCCGCCAGACCTGAAATCTAGACTATTTACAGTTTCATTTGAAATTAGTTTAAACTCTCCCAAAGGAGTGCTTTGATATGCAAACATCTCCCCAAAGGGAGACAGTTACTTAAGGAGATATGGCCCTTTGAAGGGGCTCGGTGTTGGTGGGCTCCAGGCCTCTGAGGAAGTGAGAAGGCCCAGATGAAGGCCCACACTGACAACTGATAGCACCATCCTCCTCTACCAAATGGAGTCCCCTGGGAAGAAGGAGAGTGCCATAAAGGAGAAGCGATCTGAGTTCAGCTTACACTTCGCGCTCTCGCCTGCAGTCCTGGCCCTCACAGGCTAACTCCCAGCTCCGCTTCTCTCCCAGCCCTGGCTGGGAACCGTCTTCCTACAGAAGGGGACAAGGGAGGAACTGCTGTTCCCTCACTCCTGAGGCCTCACTGTGACTCACCGCATCAGCAGGTGCAAACACAGCAGAGATTTTGGGGTTGCCAGGCAGGCTTTCCGCGGGTTTCAGCGCGCATGCCTGCCACTGTGCCGCACAGCCTGTGATGAGGACTCTACTGGCCTTGGTGCATTGTGTCTGCCCGGAGCGCCAGTTGCCTGCTGCTGCCCAAACACTCCTGCTCAGTTGGCAGCTGCTAGGGCTTTCGGTAGCTTACCCCAGTAGAGGAAGTTTAGTTACAGGGGCTGTGCCTGCCTTTGTCACTGTCCTCCACCACTGACCTGCTACAGGCTTAAAAAAAATAGGGGCGAAGGGACCATGATACAAAATCTCTGGAGTAATGAGCCCAACGACCCTTTCTTCCCTGGAAGTGGTTTCTCTCAGGTAATTTGTCACAGCAATGGAAAGCTGGCTAGGATTTCCTATACCTAGGAGGGCTTCCTGCCCTAGGACACATCCCACCTACTCATCTCTCCCTCCCTCCATCGCAGTACATTTTCAATTCCACTACTAGTGTTTATGAATTTACCAAATGCTAAAAAAAAAAAAAAAAAAGACACTCGATTTACATTCCCGCATTGGAAGGCAGCTTCCTCATTGCTGAGACCTGCCCGTGACTGTACAGATTCCAGGGAGCTGTTTTTTTCTTGGGAAGGGGTGTGGAACACAATCTTCCTAGAAACACTGCTTCTTCTGTCCCGTGACTGAATTGTCAGAGGCTTCTGGGAAATGCTACAGCTGGTGGGTCATCACAGTTTCCTGGCCTGGGCCTTGAGTTTTTGGTCAGTATTGTGGAACCAAAGGGGCAGAACCATTTAGCTTCTTCCACAGGCTAATTTAACAGATGTGGAATCCAAGGCCTGAGAATTTGGGAATATAGCCAAGGGATCATGACGACTGGAAGCAGAGAGACTCACATCATAACTTTATTTCAATGCTTCAGAGACGATAGCTAGTTATCGAAATCCCTAAGTATTGAGTGACTGTTTTTCTCGTTTTACCCGTATTTTTCCCTGGAATGGCATCAAAACAAGGACATGTCAGCCTTTGGCCCTGTAGGGGAGGTGCCAAGCCTTGGTGGCTAAGGGCAACAGAGGAAGCTTGGGTGCTTCAGGGCTGCTCTGTCGTGATTGTAATGGCGGTGCAGCAGGGCTGCTCTGTAATGGTGGCGCTTCAACTGTGCACCTGTCGCTGTGCTTGCTTAGTCTTGGGCACGAATGTAAGTTTAAAGTGTAAAACTTTAAAAAGAAGAAAAAGTCCCTGTTGGCATTCAGAAACCATGACTTGGTAAGGAAGTGATCATCGGAGGAAGAGGAGGAGGAAGAGGAAGAGGAAGAAGGTTTCATAGCCCCTGATTGCTCTGCTCCTCTCTGTAGACTGAAGACCAGACCTTCCCACACTGGCCTTGTCTCTGAATGTCATTAATGCCACACATCAGCTGTTTTGTGTGACTGTCCCTGTGCTGAGCTACAGCGAGGGGGTTACACCCATTTTAATAATCTTCCTTTTTGCCTGCTTTGTTACCCCATTCAAATAGTAAATTCAATTGCTGGATGGTCAGACTCAGGGTGTTGCTAAAGGGGCGGGGGAGAACAAAGAAAGAAAAGCAGGGCAGTGTTTGGAACCAGCAAGATTGGAGGCTGTGTGAAACTCCTCTGATCCACTACCCATTTCTCATTCCCCCAGGCTTCAGGTTTTGACCACCCGCTCCTAACAGAGCTTAGGAGTTCTACTAGGGCTGGGGTGTTGCTAGGGAACTGGAAACCTCTAGCAGCAGTGAGAGAGCTAGTCATCACCTTTCTCTTCCTGCCTGGATATTAGAGAGGAAGACTCAAGTCTGCCCATGCAGGCCTGTAAATGCAGTGGCTTTGGAAACTGAGGCAGGAGGATCACGAGTTCAAGACAAGACTGGGAGACTTGTGTCAGTATCGAAGAGGATTTAGAGTACAGTTCAGTGATGAGAACTTAACCTAGCATATGCAAGATCCTGGGCTCAGTGTCTAACATCACCACCAAAAGAGGGACAGTGAAACCAGCTCAACAGCCTTTTCTCCCTCCTCTCTCTCTCTCCTTTGGTGGGATGCTGTACTGGTCTCCTACTGGAAACAGTTTTCCTGCCTCGGCTACCCAAGTACTGGGATTCTAGGCATGTGCCAGGAAGCCCAGCTCTGGTAGCCAATTCCTGCATTCATTTGAATTCTGTGGAACTTAAAAAAAAAAAAAAAAACAGGGTTCAAGCCACCAGCTCTGAGCAAAGCACGAAGCTCTGCGATGGAGAGTTTGTTCCTTCTTGGGGTTGGCACTGTGTGAGCCGACTTTGGGCAATGGAAAGAGACATACCCGTTGGTTTCTCTTTATCCCACGAATAAGGATGTACTTCATTGTAGTTTTAATTTGCCTCGTTATAATTTACTCATAGTCAGATCTGTGTGTAGGAGAGAGAGAGAGAGAGAGAGAGAGAGAGAGAAGCACTGTTGAAGACAGATCACCCTTCACTTCTGTTTGCAATAAGCACACTGTATTTGTATGATCTTGTCTGAGACGTCTGACCACCAGGAGCACAACCTCATTCCTGTGAGTTATGATGGGAGCCGGCCCTCCTTTCTCCTGACCTCTAGGACTTGGACCCAAATAGTCTTAAACTCAACAAATGACTTGTATTTCTCCTCACAATATTGTGCCCCGTGCACACTTAGAAAAAGATTGATTTCACTTTGTGTGTGTGTGTGTCCACAGAGGCTAGAAGAATGCATTTGATTCCCCCCAAGCTGGAATTACAGGCAGTTGTGAGTTGCCTCCTGCAGGCGGTGGGGACTCAAACTCACTCTTCTCCAGGACATCGCACACTCTGGACTACTGAACGGTCCATCTCCCCAGCTTCCTCTCCCCACCTCTTTTTTTTGAGACAGGATCAGATGACAAACCCAGATAGGCCTGGAATTCATCATGGAGCTGAAGCTGGCCTCAGGCTGTGGGTTCTGAGTGTGTGCCTCCCTCTTTCCTTCATAGTAGCCCTAAGTATCCATGCAGCACCTCTGCTTGGGTGCATGCAAATGCCAGTGGGGGAGGGGAATAACCCAACGTGCAAGATAGAGTCCAAGGCCAAGGATGCCCCATCCTGTCTGCACAGGAGAATCATTAAAGAGTCCTGTGCTGGAGCCATGCCCAGGCAGGGCCTGGTTCATTCAGTCTGTCTGGGTGGAGCCCAGACATTTAGTCCTTGTTAAACTACTTTCCCTGGTTCTAATGTGCACCCAGAGGTAAACCTGGCCAGCAATGAAATACGCATGACTTTCTTGTAAATACTCCCACAAGGTCAAAGCCCTCCGTGACCCTCTAAGCCCAGCTAGCCTGCAGAGTGCTGCTTTGAGATCTAGCTCTCTGAGGCCTCTGGTGTTCCTGGAAGTTCATGGGCTTTCTAGGCCCTAAGTTATGGTGACAACACGCCTCCCTTGCTCTGCAGGTTTTGCTAGATGAGCGGATCCTTTCTGCTCTCTGTCACTTCTGTTTCTGTTCTGTGGCTCCCAGACAGTGTCCTTCAGGCCATCTGAAGGGACCTTTGCATCCATGATCTATGTATGAGTAGTGTCTCTTTTCTTAGCCTGAACTGACATAGCCTGTGCCTTCAGCTTCCCAAGCACTTATTCGGGATGTGTGCCAGGTGTTTGTGCTCTGGAGAGGTAGACTTTCCCACCTAGGTGACAAAGAGGAGAGGCAGGGCTGAGTCAGTGGTGCAGGAGGGCAGGGGCTGGTTAGGGGCTGGTCCGGACTCATTGGTGATTTTCCAAGCACCGTAAATCACAGGTAATAATGGGAATATGTGAACCAAAGAGGCTTTTTTTTGTTTCGAAATCTGACTCCTATTTGAGCAATTATGATCAGCAGTGATCTGATTGGGACTTAAGTATCTACCATTAAGATCATAATCTCTGAGCTAGAGGTATTTAACCTGTGAGCACACAGGTGTCTAAAGAGAGCCGTGCTAAGCTCTGTGCACTCCTCGACTTGCTCAGACACAGGGATCGCTGAAAAGGAGACGTCCCCGATGGGTGGGGAAGGGATGCACCAGAGGTCTCAGCTCTGTGACCTGGGCATCACCCTCTCAGCTTCTTCATCAGTAAATTGGGGATTACATACCTACCTCAAAGGCCTGTGGCGAGGGATTAAATCAGATAATGCATGTGAAAGTTCCTTTGTGAGCCTTCAAAACACAGTATAATTATTAGCTGTGACTATCCATTTGAGAAACTGGCTTGCGTAATGAACAGCTCAATTGCCCCATGGGATGTGCTTTTGTAGGGGCCAACTTGGGGCCGCAGCCGCTTCTGAGATGTCTGGGATGGGCAGGCAGCCTGCTCGAGGGAAGAAGGTCTTGCCCTTGTCTGCAAGCTTCTCCTTTCTCCTCTCACCCACTGTTGAGCTCAGAGAAGTTATGGAATGAGTGTGTGTGTGTGTGTGTGTGTGTGTGTGTGTGTGTGTGTGTGTGATGCCTGGTTTTGGAACCCGCTGATGGGATTTGGGGTGATGGGAATGAATAGCTCTAAGTAGAAGGAAGGGACTAATCTGCAAGCACCTGGAAAGTCCCATGCAAGGAGTTCTGTGTATCCTTAGATGGTGCTGTCCCCTGCTTGCTGAGACAAAGGTTCAGTGCTTGACCAAATTTGAGTCAGGCCTCTGAGCCTTCACTTTCCTGTTGCTGTGTACGTTGGAGATCGATGCCTGGTCTTTCAGATCTCAGAGCCTGATAGAGATTTGAAGTCTGAAGTCTACAGAGGAGGGGGGTTCTGGAGGCTTTTAGTGGTGGAGAAGACAGAGACACATCCCTGGCTACCTACTGTCTGCCTCAAGCTCACTGGACAGCAGCCTCAGATTTCTCACAGTCTCGGGAGTAGGGATTGAGTCTTACGGTCTCAGAAGTAGGTCCCGTGGCTCTGTGGTTTTAGCAACTATCAAAGTCCTGTAGCTCGAGGAGTGTCCTATTTGGTATGTCTGGAGACAGGGGTTCCCCCAGTCAATGTCCTATAATGCTCTAGCCAAGTAGCAAGGGTTTGGGCACAGTAAGTACCCATAACTTTGGGACTTTGTAACATATCTGCTGTTCCTTTTTACTAGTCTTGTGTGACTTCTGTTTCACAAATTTTTCTTCAGTTACCACCAGGCCCTCTTTAGGGAAGCTGAGGTTGAAAGAAGGCTGTGGAGCCAGGTACACTGAGAGCAGATCCTTGTATCTATTGCCCTCTGTGGAAAGAGCTGTTTGAGTGACCAGTGCTCTGTGTGAAGATACTCTTGCTCTGTCTTGCCAAGATCTTGGCAGAAGGTGCTGGGTACCATTTTCCAGGTGCCGGTAAGGTACTGGTCCGGGCACCAAGGTCAGCTTCCCAGTTTCCTAAAACCTTATCAGAGCAGACACCATCCTTGCTGTCTGTGTTCAGCTGAAAAAAAATGTCACACAGATGGGCAGGTCATCCATCCAGGGCTACACACACTGTAATACATACTGGTCTTGAAAGCTACACCTGGCAGACAGACTTCAAAGTCTATGTCAAGTCAAAGTGAAGCTCTGAAGACAGACATCCTCTTCTCTACACCTATTCCCAGTGGCTGCAGCCACACAGGGTCCGGGAGACTCGAGTGCCTCTCAACATGGCCATATTGCTTTTATTTTGAGTCTGAATTTCTTATAAGCTGCCCAGCTGCAGAGAGCTCAGCACAGAGAAGAAACCCAGCCCGTGTCTGAGCTGACCTGTTTTCTAGAGACATGCTAAGTAAGCTGAGAGCTGTAACTCCTTAATCCTTGATTACCTTAGCCTGATGGCCCCGCTGCTACCCTATACTAAATGGACAAAGTGGGTTAATCTGGCTTTAGCACCCAGCGGGGCTGTGAGGAGCTTCCTCTAAACCAGGCGAAGTGTGCCTGTGCACAACTCCCAGTGGGCTTGTCTTGGAACGAGCTGCCCTCTCCAGGAAACCAAACTTTCTGTCTTGTGTAATAAAGCTTATGTTGTCACCTCTAAAAAATGTGCTCTTATTACCGCCTCAAGCAACATGATGGCTCGAAATTAGACATTTGGAATGTTCTACTGAGAAGGATATATTTACCAAAACAGCAACAGCAACAACAAAAAGATGTGACCACCATCTCTCTTTTTATTTCAGTTCTGTGCTCCTGCAAAAATCAGTCAGATTGTACCTACTTATTTAATGCTTAACTTTTCATATTTAATTCTTTTATATAGTGAAACTGTTAAGAATCATATACCCGGACAATATCGAGGACAGAGTGATGTTCTCAGGCACGCACCAGTCACGTGTGCTCTAAGTCTATTGATCACAAAACCCCCATGAGGTAGCTATTACTCTCCATTTTCACAGATGACAAGAAGGCACTCCCCACTCCCCAAATCAAGGCAACAAGCCACAGGGCCAGGAAGGAAGAGCTGAACCTAGGCCTGACCTCCAGACCCACACCCTTCCAAGTGTTAAGCTAAAGCATTGTGGCTCCGAAATCCTCCTTTACTTCTCTCAGCAACTCAGCAGGTAGATGGAATTATTCTGGTTTTGCACGTTAGGGTGCCAAAGCTCAGAGATGTTCGATAACTCATCTTCTGGCCACACAGCTGTGACTGGGTTTTTCCCAGTCCAGCCCACTCCTCCTACTGTGAGATGCCAGGGAAACAGCAGCGTGCGAGCGTGCACACATGGCATCTGCCCTCAGGGAGCCTTTTTAGAACTATCTATACATCTGGACACCTCATTGTAGTAGGATTCGTCACTCAGATCCTCTCACCATGTCCTTCAGTTCGTCACCTGCAGAGATGTTGCAGAACCTTAACTCTGAGGCGTGTCTGTGTGTCATATTCACATGCTTGCCTGCCACCCCCAGCCTCAGCCTCAGCCCCGCCCCCCCCCCCCCCAGGGTTTCCTGATTCCGTTTCTCCCATGTTTCCCTTTGCTGGTCTTTGAATGGTACTGTTTCTATTTCCTAGTTTACTGAAGGTGGTCTCAAGTGGACTGACAGGCCTCCACTTACCCACAGGGTCATAGCAGTCGTCCCACAGTCACGGAACAGAATCTCTGGAATAACACAAACTATGCCAAATGGCTTCTATGTCACCTGTCTTCTGTTTTCACATCTTGTAGTCAAGGTGCCTCAGCACACCACTGATTTATGTAGTCAACATGATTGTCATTTACCAGTGACAAAAAAAATCCCAGACCAAACCCCATGGCCTATAGTGACTGTTTTTGGTAAAATTAATCATCTGGTAGATATCTTGAAGTGAGTTTGCCCTAATGGATTCTAAGATATTTTTGGAAGCTCCAGCACACACAGTGCTTGAGAGATTCACTTGGTATGTTTCTGTTTGTGCCCATTTTGTGTAGCTTTTGGGTAATGCCTGCTTGGCTGCTTTTTGAACATTTTGTCAAGTCACACTTCGGGTGCCCAAGACCATTTGGGCTTGGTGGACGTGGGAAGGACAGGGAACCTGAGTTCGCGGTGCAGTTTCTGAGCGAAGGACCCAATCAGGGTTGTGTGGGGTCATGTGAAAAGCCGATACTCAGGGCGAGGCAACGCCTACACCAGCACCTCGGAGTAATTGGTCTTGCTCTGCTGCCTCGGGGGAAGGAGCTTCAGCTGGGAGCTATTTGGCCTTCAAGTCAGGGTGGGGGGGGGTGCAGAGTATTAATACACCCTAACTCTAAAATCCTGTTGCATTTTTTGGTTATATGTGATATTGAGCCCAGAAGCTAAAGAAGCTCCTCTTTGTAACCCCAGATTGTTTCTTTGCCTTCGGCAGGGACCTGATGCCCAGAACCCTCGAAGGACAGATCACCATGGAGAAGACGCCCAGCTATTTTGTGACCCGGGAGGCACCCGCGCGCATCTCGGCCATGTCCAAGGACACCAAGCTCATCGTTGTGGTGCGCGACCCGGTGACCAGGGCCATCTCGGACTACACGCAGACGCTGTCCAAGCGGCCGGACATCCCCAGCTTCGAGAGCCTGACGTTCCGCAACCGCAGCGCGGGCCTCATAGACACATCCTGGAGCGCCATCCAGATCGGCCTGTACGCCAAGCACCTGGAGCCCTGGCTGCGCCACTTCCCGCTCGGCCAGATGCTCTTCGTGAGCGGGGAGCGGCTCGTTAGCGACCCGGCCGGCGAGCTGCGCCGCGTGCAGGATTTCCTGGGCCTCAAGCGCATCATCACCGACAAGCACTTCTACTTCAACCAGACCAAGGGCTTCCCGTGCCTCAAGAAGGCGGAGGGCAGCGGCAAGCCGCACTGCCTGGGCAAGACTAAGGGGCGCGCGCACCCCACCATCGCGCGGGAGGTGTTGCGGC
>LR750880.1:242405-266502 GCA_902729485.2 Mus minutoides | reverse complement strand
GATTTCTTACAAGCACTCAGAATTCTTCTTTCACAACTTAATTCTTGAACCATGTTCCAGCAGTTGACCACACTCTAGTGAGAAGCTGGGCAAAGCAAATTGGACTCAGTGAGTCTAATAAAAAGGAAAATGTATCGTTGGGTGAGTAGGGATGTGAGGGTAGAAAGGGTGGGTGTGGAACAACTTGGAGGAGGGTTATATAAATACATTTTATGAAACTCTCGAAACAATACTCAAAATCTTTTAGAAATATTTAAAACCATATAAAATAATGCTAGCACAATTTGATATGTAAATAATTTTGCCATACATAAAATAAAGCATTGTTTTAAATATAAAAGTAAAATGAACAACAGGCACATAATTTTGATGTAGAGTATGAAAAAGTTGTCATAGCCACGTAACATTGCAAGCATACTTAATGCCTTGACATAATATTACTTTTAAAATTACTACAATGGCAAGTTTTAAGCTATATAATTTAGTACATTTGAAAAATAAGTTCTCTCTGTGGTGGTTATATTACTACAGCAGAGCACAAATATAAACTTCAAGAAAAGTAATATTTTTCTTTCTTGAGTTCTCTGTTTACTCCTTTAAAAAATGGCTATCAATACACTTTATGCTTTAGGGTATATCTAGTCATTTTCTGTTGGAGTATACAAACACATTGGAAATGTTTTATAGTAGCTGAAATGCTGTCCTGTGCTATAAACTCTACTTTAAGACTTCTAGAACTCATACGATTATCTCATTCTGTGTCTGTTATCAACTCATACCATCTCCATACCATATCATCTCCAAATTCAGTGTGTTCTTGATCCGAAACGACCCGGGTACCGTCCATTGTTTTTATTTCCTGGAAAAGCAGGATGTTAATCGTTGTCAGTAGAGGGAGCTAGAGAGACATTACCGAAGAAAAGTTATGCGCTTTGCTCAGGGTGTTCTAATGCTGCAGCTGGTTTCCAGCATGGACAGTTGTCCCAGGTCCACCTCTGCAGGATGACCACTGTCAGACCCTGTGGGGTTGGAGCCCAGCAATTCCCTAGCTTTCCCCCATCTCAGCCTCCAGGTTAGTGCTTCCTCGTGCTGTCTGCTATTCCTATTTCAGTTGATATTCTTTCTAGTCAATAAAATTCTTTCTATGAAAAATTTTTTGCTCACATTATCGTAATTTACTGCTCCTAGTACTGTGTTTGTTTTTTAAAATCTTTTTATTATACTTTGTTGTAAATTTTTAAGCATCAGTTTGATCTATCGCATTTTCTAATAGTACATGAAATTGAAATTTAAACTAACATATGCCCATATTTTCTTTTAAAAATTGCTTACTCTGTATGCTGATTGTACATTGTTCCTTTATCCCCTTAATTTGCTTTGTTTCCCTAGCCAGAGTCATTTTTACTTTCATGTAATGTTGATACATGATTTAATGTATTTACTAGCTAAAAATTACATAAAACATACAATATCTATCTTTCTGAGACAGGGTTAATTCATTTAATAAGATTACATGCCTATGCTAGCTAATTTTATGTCAACTTGACACAAGCAAGAGAGTCATCTGAGAGGAAGAGGATCCAATCAAAAAGAAGCATTCATAGGGTGGAGCTGTAGAAAAGTTTGTAGAACATCTATCTTAACTAGTGATTGTTTGAGGAAGGCCTAGCTCATTGTAAGTGATGCCACCCATGGAGACCAAACCAGTAAGCAGCATCCCTCCACATCCTTTCCATCACCTCCTACCTCCAGATCCTACTCTGCCTGAGTTCTTGGCTCACAACTTCTAATGATGAACTGTGTGAGTGAAATAAACCCTTTCCTTCCCAAATTGCTTTATGGCATGATGTTCATCATAACAACAGTTAACCTAACTAAAACAATCCTATTACATCTAGTTTCCTACAAGTGACAAAAGTTTGTTTTTCTTTACAGAAGGAAATTTGTGTGTGTGTGTTTGTGTGTGTGTGTGTGTGTGTGTGTGTGTGTGTGTGTTTAAACCTACTTTTCTGTTGTTGAACACATGGCTTGGCTGCATACTTATCTACGGTGACCAGGGCTCTCCAATAAATGTATACTTTGGATATATACTCAGGTGTGCTATAGTTGGATCATAATGTACATCTACTTTAATGTTTTAAGGAACCTCCATGCTCAATTATATAACAGCTGGACTTACCACCACATCAGCAGTGTGTAAGGAATCCCCTTTGCCTATATCCTAGCCAGCACTTGTCACTATTTTGCTAATGTCTTTCATTCTGAGGCAAGGTAGAATCATAATGTACTATTAATTTGTATTTCCTTATGCTGATGGAGGATGAATATTTTTATGTGTTTATTGACCCCTTATATCTCATCTTTTTTCAAGCATATAATGTTTTGTTTATTTAGTTTTAAGGGTAATGTCTTTGCCATTTTTGTGAAATGTGAAGCCCAGAGGACAACTTGCAGAAGTTAATTTTCTCCCTCTACCAAGTGGTTGCCAAGATTGGCAACAAGCAATTTTACCCACTGTGCCATCTTGTGATCACAAGTAGGGCTCCAGGAAGTGTGACAGGACATGTGCTGGGGGTAGGGCTCTGACTATGGCACATCCACTGATCCCATAAGCCATGTCCTGCATTATAAATGGGGGTGTGTGCCAGCAGCTAGGAATTCACATACATTCTGATCTCATGAACCATGTTGCACACATAAAAGTGTGCCTATTCACCTTGGAATTCAACTGAGTGGTAGAACAATCCAGGGTGTGGCCACAGTTATACCAACCTCCTAAACTAATGTCACTGTAATCACTGTTGCTGTTTTCCTATTTGTCCTACAACTATCTCAATCAAGTCAGATGATGCTACTCTAATTTTCCTGTCCTATGAAGTTGGTATCTCAACACGTTAACAGCAACCCCCCTAAACTCCTCCCCCAGACCTGTATACTCCTGAGACGATATCTCTTGTTTTCTATCCTTATTCACCAAATTTCTCTCATCCATTTGTTTAAAGATATTTTCTATTATTAAATTCATTAAAATTACTATCACACTGTAATTCTATTTCCCTAGGCCTTATTTTCTCCATGACATCATCTAAACATTTCTATTTTTCTATTTAGTGTTGAAGTATGTACCTGTATCCTAGCACTGACTGGGACCAGACTTGGGATATTATTTTAGTATACTTTCTTTTGCTGATACGCATTGTGACAAAAATCAATGTGGGAAAGAAAGTTTATTTGGCATACATGTCCTGGTCAAAGTTCATCATTTATAGAAGCTGGGGAAGGAACTCAATCAGAGGCAAAGGCCAAGGGGATGCAGAGTAAGACCTGACATCTGACCTATCATGTAATAATAGGTACTTGGCTGTAGGTAGGGGATACTACCTACATCTGACATTGCAGAACCTGACATCTTCCCCTGTATGTGCATTTGGAAATTTGGCTGTAAGGGAAGACATAAATAGCAGAACCTGACTCTTGATTTCTATGACTATAAAGCTTATGGTGGTAGGGGACGTTATTTGCAGCAGGATGTAACATGTAGTTGGGTACCTTCTTTTTTTTTTAATTAGACATTTTCTTTATTTACATTTCAAGTGTTATCCCCTCCAAAAATCCCCTATCCCATACTCCCTCCCCCTGCTCACCAACCCACCTACTCCCACTTCCCTGTCGTGGAATTCCCCTACATTGGGGTATCAAGCTTTCTCAGGACCAAGGTATGCTTTGGTTGTTAGGGGAAGGAGGGTTATGTCACAGGAACTGATACATAGAGTTGGGATTTAAGTATAGTAAAAAAAAAAAAAAACAGTACCTAGCAAGAATTGAGACCTAAAGTGTATATGGCATTTTCTTTGTGAGACTGGTAGGTGATACCTAGCTGATTTTGACACCTCTCTCTGTTTCATCTCTCTCTCTTTCTCTCTCTCTCTCTCTCTCTCTGTGTGTGTGTGTGTGTGTGTGTGTGTGTGTGTGTGTGTGCGTGTGTGTTAGGGATGTATAGGAGGAACTAATGCAAATGGGATATCATGGAGTTGGTGTCCAGTAGTGCATTATACTTGCTGCTATATATCAGACCGGGAGGCATCCGGTCGGGTTAGAACATAGTAGTATACATGTGTTATTGACAGGAGGTTGCGTGTCCAGTAAAACCTGATATCTATCACTCCTATCACCTTGTCTCAGTTGCGACCGGAGTCTAATATCTATCATTGTGTGGGGGACAACAGAACGACTGTCCAATGTCCAGGCCTGATCCCTTAAAACACTATGTATTGAGTTGAGTAAGGAGTGTCTTTTATGTCTTTAATCTAACTATAAATAAGGTATTAACTGAGAGAGGTAAATGCATAGCACATATAACTTTCTAGCTACCAGGATCGGCTGCTCATCCCATTGCACTGTACCTGCCGATACAGTGCTCTTAGCAAATCCAGCTGGACAGCTTCTTTCTGTAACAGTGTCTCAGTCTCTTCAGTAAAGCAAGTCCAAGATAACGTTCCCTCTGTGTAGGAGATGCTGGCCTAAGCCACCTCATGTGTTTCTTTTCTTCATTACATCAAGACCAGACTTCAGTAACTCATCTTCTGCCACAAACAGGCTTACTGTACTCAATCTCACCTTCACATGCATGGTTCACACAGATTAGAGCCCTTGATTCTCTGTTGAGTTCAATTGAACCTGTCCACTTAGTGAGCTCTTCCTGACCCCGAAGGTGTCCTGGAAAACAGCTCAACCATGACACTTACCAGTGAATGACATCCACAACTCCAAGATGATAAAAGTTTCCTTCTAAGCCTGAGCTCTATGGTGAGCACTGGTCACAGAAAAACAGACACATGGCTTTTGGTCTTGTGGAGGCAATACTCAGTACCGGGTTAGGCAAGGCCACATTGGAACGGAACAGTGTTAAATGTCAGTTCAAATCAAAGTTATGAATCTGTCCATTAGATAGAAAATGACATGAGATTCTTGGATAATGAGATGAGAGGCAACATGGGAGGCCTAGGTGAATGTGGCTGTGAAAAGAGACACTGGTATCATCAGATGAGCTAAAGGCTCTGTCTGTTACACAGGAGCAGGAGAGGTCTCTGTTGAACGATGGAGCTGTTCTCTCCTGCCACGCCCTTCATCAGTAGCACAGGACAAGAGTGCATTTTGAAGGCATTCTCCCCCTTCTTTGCCTTGACACTTACCTGGAAATGTCAGAGCAGGGCCTCATTTTATGACTGACCATGCCCAGACAGCTCACAGTCTACTCTGCAGGGAACATTTTTTTTTCCTTGTCTTACTTCTTCAAGACTGTGCCCAGCAAAACACATTCTCCCTTTTCTCCCTACAGGAGTTCCTCAGGACAGACTATTTCATGCTGATATTTGATATTTTAAAGGCATGGTAACTAACTTATTCATACTAACAATGTTCTAAGGTGATGATGATGATGATCATGGTCATGATGATTAATTATTTGCTATAGGATTTTACTCTGTAGGTAGATATATATGTATGTGTAGGCAATACATAACAAATGTGGGAGGTATTAAAATACTGGAAGATCATATTAAAATGTATATTTCTTTTCATTATTATTATTATTATTATTATTATTATTATTATATAATTTTACATCCTGCTTATTGTCCCTCTTCTAATTATCCCCTCCCACACTCCTTCCCCAACACCCTTCTCCTCTGAGCTGGTGGGGACCTCCTGGGTATGCCCTTACCCTGGGAAAATGTGCGTTTCTTACATTGCTTGTATAGAACTCGGATTCGTGTGACAGTTATTTCCAAGAGTGGTATACCGCTTTTTACTTACAATGTATTGTTACGCATTGTGATTTTTTTATGTATGTGAGTTTATCTCAATAATGCTTGTGTTTATGTGTGAGTAAGTTTACCTGCTCCCTTCCCTTAAGACACCAGGCATCACCAGGTGCAGTGTTCTCTCCCATCTTCCATGTTCCCACCTGTTCCTCCTAGGTCATGCTCTTCCAGATACCAGAAGCCCTTTGGCATGCTTATGCCTGGGCAAAGGCAGAACAGGTGGAGGGAAGCCTGATAGGGTATTGTGTGTGCAAACCTGCAGCCACATGTGTGTGATTCTTTTTTATATTTGGAGGTGGTTGTGGTTTTGTTTTGTTTTGTTTCTTCAAAGTTCCTAATATGCTGTGTCTATCCTGGCCTGGAGGTATCTATTAAGATCAGGTTATTATTGATCCTTCCCCTTCTGCCTCCTAAGTCTTGGCATAACAGGCTTGAGCAAGCCACACTTGGACAATGGACTTATATGTTGTTGTGCTTTGCATTTGTGTTTATGACAGACACAGGTTTGTTGTTTCTATCTTTAGGTATTTATGAAATGCTCACTTGAAAAATAGGGGTAGGAAGTATACCATCATCTTCTGTACTCTGAAGTTTTATTATAGGGAAGTTTTCCTCTGTAATTTTGTTAAAGATATTTACTGGCCCTTTTAAGTTGGGAATCTTTACTCTCTTCTATAGCTATTATCCTTAGGTTTGGTCTTTTCATTGTGTCCTTGAGTTCCTGGATGTTTTGGGTTAGGAGTTTTTTGCATTTTGCATTTTCTTTGACCATTGTGTCAATCATTTATATGGTATCTTCTACACCTGAGATTCTCTCTTCTATTTCTTGTATTCCATTGGTGATGCTTGTATCTATGATTTCTGATATCTCCTATAGGTTTTCTATATCCAGGGTTGTCCCCCTTTGTGATTTCTTTATTGTTTCTATTTCCATTTTAAATCCTGGATTTTTTTTTTGTTTAATTCCTCCACCTGTCTGATTTATTTTCCTTTATTTCTTTAAGGGATTTATGTTTTTCCTCTTTTAGGGCTTCTAACTGTTTACCTGTGATCTCTTGCATTCTTTAAGGGAATTATTTATGTCCTTCTTAAAGTCCTCTATTATCATCATGAGATGTGATTTTAAATCAGAGTCTTGCATTTCCAGTGTGCTGGGGTATCCAGGTCTTGCTGTAGTGGAAGACCTGGGTTCTGATAATGCCAAGTAGCCTTTGTTTCTGTTGCTTAAGTTCTTTCCAATGCTTCTTGCCATCTTGTTATCTCTGGTGTTTGCTGGCCTTGCTGTCTCTGACTAGAACTTGCCCCTCCTGTGAGCCTGTGATCTTAGGTATGTCAGCACTCCTGTGAGACCAGCTCTCTCCAGGCTGGTTTGGGTATGGAATGCTGTGGCAAACGGTTATCTCCAGGGAGCAGATGGAAACTAGAAGGATCCTTTTCCTAGCTGTGCTGCAGTTCTTGTGCCCTGTGGACTCCTGGTGGGTCCCTCTTGGGCCAACTGTGATCTTGGGTATATCAGTACTCCTGGAAGACCAGGTCTTTCCAGGAGGGATTTGGGTAATTCAGAAAGCTGTGGCACACGGTTATCTCCAGGGTGCAGATGGAAACAAGAAGGACCATGGTTTTATATTGATCATCATCAAACACCACCACAACTTATTATTCTGTATCAGGGACAATGTCAATCCCAGATAGTATATGAATATCTCATATTGGAGTACAGCTTGGCAGTTCTTTCATGAGTTAGCTTCCTGCATATTACAAAGACAGTGCTAGGCAATAAAATCACAAAGTATCTCCTGACTGTTTAGTGTCATGTAGATACCATCTGTGCCCTATTAGCATGAAAGTTTCATGCAGCGAATGAATCATGAACCAGCATAGCCCATTATAGTGTCCCAGTGTAGAGGACAAGGACAATAGAGCTTTCTGTCTATTCCTGTAACACCATATACACACATGCTTATTCCCAGAGATAAACATTCAAACTTGTATTTTTATTCATACCTAGAAACTAATGCATTCTTATACACACTTACACATGCTCATGTTTGCACAAACATAAATAAATATATGTATATGCCCTGTCACACATGCATGCACATATAAAATTTTAAACAGACAGGGCAGTGGTGGTGCACACCTTTAGTCCCAGCACTTGGGAGCCAGAGGCAGGTGGATTTCTGTGTTTGAGGCCAGTCTGGTCTACAGAGTGACTTCCAGGACAGCCGGGGCTAGAAAGAGAAACCCTGTCTCAAAAAACCAAAAAACCAACCAAAAAAAAAAAAACATATATATTTCCATGTATAGACAGACATTTTGGGTGTCTGAGGATTTTATAGTTAACCAAGTGTTAAAATAGTTCAGTGACCATGAAAGACTGTGACAGGCCAGGACTGAAGCAAACAGTTTATTCGCTGAGGTTCTATTTTTCATCTCAATCTTTCATAGTTATACTGCATATCCAAATATTTACATGAAACATTAACAATGAAAGTGGAAAATATATGTGTACTACTTTCTCTACTTTATCTTAACATTATTTATTTTATATATAGAATTACTTATTTTATATTATTTACAATGTATTGATAGCTTATACAATATACAAATAAAAACATATTTCTTAAAGATATATAAAAATGAAAATAAACAAATCAAATCAGAACTAGTAGAATATTGTAAGGTGTAGTTTCCTGTGTCTGGCCGTATGTGTGCTGTTGGATATTCTGAAGAAAGCTGCTTCACAGTTGTGTCTGGAAAAGAAGCTTTAAAAACTTGCCTTTTGAATACCATAAACATAACTCCTGTATCAATTGTTTCCTCCCAATCAGATTTAAAGACATGCTAACCCATTTCCCAAGGTTCTGAAAGAATTTTTGCATTCTCTGTGATGATGTGTGCACAGGTGGTGCTGTTCTAAATGGACTCAGCTCTACAAATTACTCTATTTTGCAGATGCATCTAGAAAGATAAGAATCAAAGTGAATGACAGTTCTTCAGGTGTCTTTCAATAGAGTACCAGAAGGAAAAGGCATCATTATTGAAGGCTGTAAACTAGATTCCCCACACTTTGTAAAGTGGATTATTCTTGAAAGATGAAATGTTAACATATCATTTTTTTGTCCCATCTTTATTTCTGTTGCCTTTGTGTGTGTACACATGTGTAGTCTTGTCTGTGTAGGGGAGGGTATTTCATGTGTGTGTTCTATGTCTATACCTTGGTACAGGTGTATGAGTTTATGTGCATTCAAAAATACTTTCATGTATTTGCTACTATTTGAGTAGGGCAGGGCTTAGTATCAAGTATCTTCTGTCACATTTTTTTATACCTTCTGTCCTGTTGGAATCACAACATAATGAGTTGTATTACAGGATCACAGAATGAGGAAGGTTGAGAACCATTGTTCTAACAACACCACTTTAATGACCTCTTAAAGGCCACGTTTGCAAATACAATGATGTTCTGAGGTACAAGATGTTAGGATCTAAGCATCTAAGTCATGACCCTAGGGAGTAAATTTCACATTACAAGATCACATCAGACTTGGGATGGTTAGGGTCAAAGAAAATGGCTTGTAAGACCACACTTCAACCTGAGCTTTCTCTTCATCTTGGGAAAAAGTGTCATATCTGAGTTTATCAGGTTTTTTTTTCCTGCTCAACCTGACCATTGAGGTTGAGAGTTGAGAGTGAAACACCTTCCCGCTACTCTCTCTATCCCCTTAACCCTCCCAGGAACCAGTGTCCATTCTTCTGCTTGATCTATAGGTGGTACAGCCTGTCTTGGAGCCCTACCTATAGAGCTACTCTGACAAGCCTGGGTCTCCAACATGAGTGCCCAGTTGGCCAAAGCCAATTGTTTCCCATCTAGCTCTGAATTCCTGTTTCAAAGTACTTTAGCCAAGCTAACCACCTTGAGATAACTCTATCCCATTCACACCCCTAGGTCCCATGGAGCTCTTCTCTCACATGTGCTCTGTGATGCTCATTCCAAACCACCACCGATAATAATGCACAGGCAAGACTCACTTCTTCATGTCAGAACCTTCAGTTTTCATAGAAAATCCTATTGAGGTACTCAAGACAGAACATCAGATTTGCTGGGTATTGGGCTACTACCTCTGTTTACTATTGCTCTAGACTAATTTTTATTGTTTGTTTGGTTCCTTATACACACTTATCTATAATTATAGTCATGCTGATTTCTGAGAAGTTCTTTTTACTCAATTGGATTTTTTTTCTTTTCCCTTGGTTGGGAATAAGGAAATCAGTGAGAGATTATACCTAGCTTTCTTCCTTATGCCCATTTATCACAGGCTCTGATCCTGTTCTACCTTGTTATGAGCTGGTAAACAATTCCTTAATCCTCTTGTGGCTGCACACGAGACAGCTTATCATCACAAGTGAAGAAATCCTATTAGTCCTCAAACAACAGAGCCTCGGAGTCTGGCTTACTTTGGAAACATTTCCCATCATGAGAAAAGCAAGTAATCCCTGCAGGTGTCCAAGAAGTAAGACAATCAACCTCAACAGGTGTTTGCACTGAAAAGAAGTCAACAGGCAAGGCAGATGTGAACTGGGATTTATTCTTGCTCATGGAAAATGCCAATCTGTAAGAATGTTAAATACTATTAGTCACGGCACATGTTCCCATAGTCCTTGCCAAAACATTAAATGCCGTGTACATCAATGAAGCAAATGTCTTCTGAGTATTGATCATTGAGAAAATACTAAGCAATTATTTGACTACAGAAGTGTTTCTGATCTGATCTCACCATTGCATTTCTGCCTCTTAACTAACCAGCACCCCCAGAGCTCCCTGGAACTAAACCACCAACCAAAGGAAACACATGGTGATACTCGTGGCTCTAGATGCATATGTAGCAGAGGATGGCCTAGTCGGTTATTAATGGGAGGAGAGGCCCTTGGTCCTGTGAAGGTTCTATTCCCTAGTATAGGGGAATGCCAGGGCCAGGAAGCAGGAGTGAGTGGGTTGGGGAGTGCAGGGGGGAGGGTATAAGGGATTTTCAGAGGGGAAACTAGGAAAGGGGATAACACTTGAAATTGAAATGAAAATATCTAATTAAAAAAAAGAAAAAAATTAACTCTCTTGAAACACTCCATTTAGTAGAAAGCAAAGCACTGATTTTAAGCATAGAATCTAAAGTTTTCAATGAAATCATTTTGATTTAGAACAAAACCCAAATTATCTTCAAGTTTCCCAGATTTGTCTTTCTTTCTTTTTCTTTCTTTTTTTTTTTTTTAAACAGAGCTTATTTGAACTTATGGTTCCAGAGGGTTAGAGCCCATGATGCTGTGCCTGGCAAATACAGAAGTGGATGCTCACAGTCATCTACAGGATGGAACACAGGGCCCCTAATGGAGGAGTTAGAGAAAGTACCCAAGGAGCTGAAGAGGTCTGCAACCCTATAGGTGGAACAACAATATGAACTAATCAGAACCCCCAGAGCTCATGTCTCTAGCTGCATATGTAGCAGAAGATGGCCTAGTCAGCCATCATTGGGAAGAGAGGCCCCCTTGGTCTTGCAAATTTTATATGCCCCAGTACAGGGGAATGCCATGGACAAGATGTGGGAGTGGGTAGGTAGGGGAGCAGGTGGAGGGTAGTATAGGGGACTTTTGGGTTAGCATTTGAGATGCAAATAAAGAAAATATCTAACAAAAAAAAAAAGAAATTGCAAAAAAGAAAAAGAAGATAGTGGAGGAGAGGGGAGAAGGGGAGGGGGAAGGCAGAGGGAGAGGAAAAAGAAGAAAATGAGGAAAGGAGGAGAAGCAAAAACAGATTTGCCTTTCTAAGCTCATCCTGTGTCATGAGCCCCTTATGACTGCCCACATTCAGGTTTCCTGTGAAGCCACCTTAAGCTCCATCTACTGCTCATTCTGCCTGCAGACCCTTTGCTATAACATTCACCATCATGACATCTCAAGTCTCAGAGAGTTTCTCTGACTTCTTAACCATCAACCCAGTAATTACCATTGCTCACTGACTCTCCCTATACTCTTTGCACAGCATAGCACCTGCTACAGTATTCTGGATTGTTACCTGTATCATTGCATTGGAGCAGAAGCTTCTCATCATGACACCAATGCTCTTACTATGGCTAGCACATAATAAGTATTCATTCATTATTGCAGACATTGACATAGAGAGGTCATATGGACAGGAAGCTGCTCTGAAGATCTCATGTCTATGGCATTTGACTAAAACTGAATTGCCCCATAGTTTTGTACTGTGAATAATTGTCATCTGTAGGCATAATTTTTTTTAGGCATAAATTTTTTGCAACCTGTTTTAATAATGGTTCAACCTCTCCTTTTGCCTGCCACCTACCAGAGATAATGGAAGAGAAAAGTTATTAGGACATGGGGGAAGTAGATCTGTTGAACAATAGTTCTTTGAGGATGAGCTCAATCTTCTCTGTCAGCAGTTCAAATCAGCAGCTGCAGTCCTGTGCTCTCAGAAGGTAGATGCCACATGCCAAACCAGCAGCTGTAGTTCAATCCTGAAGAAACTACGAGGTTCACCAACTGGCCTGAGGCCACTGAAGCAGCAAGAAGCCTCAGGAACTTTGGCTAGTTTCTCTCAATGACTGTGTTACCATAATGGGAACTCAACAACACTATGTAAGGCAAACCAATACATGTGTGTCTTTAGCAAAGAAGAGCAAGGAAAAACAAAACAAACAAACAAACAAACAAAAAAAAAACACCGAATCAATGATCCAGTTCCCACTATCTGTGGGGTCATCTATATACTCCTTCATCACACATCCTTTCACATGTCTCTTATAGCAAAACATCCTTTCACCTGTGTCTGCTTCAGGAAAAACACTCCTTCATGTGTCTGCCTTAGAAAAAGGTACTTTTATCTGTGTGCCCCAGCAAAACATCATTTGACATTAACTGACGTTCCAAAGAAACCAGAAGTTTCTATTCAGCCATCCTCTCTACTTCACAGACCTCACAAGCTGCTCATTCTTTTCAAATGTGTCCAGATGATATTGGGACTTTAGCCTACTTTGGGTTTTTCCTTCTCAGAATTCATTCCGCTCACTCTTGGTAAGTCAGTCCAGTGAGAAGTCCTGAGGGATTTGTACATGAGCAGTAGAACTCACAAATAAGGCATCTCTTAAATCACATGTTGTAATTTCGAGTGTTCATCCATATTAACAGTGTCAATGAACATCCAGAACAGTTTGAAGAAATAGCCAATAAAGAGAAAATGTACCATTTTTTTTCAACTCTCCCCTTAGGATAAATACAATCTTGGAGTCAATTGAGATCCAACACGCATATTCAAAGTCTTAATGCTTTAAAACAGGTATTTTTAGAAGGTATTTGACTTTCAAAACTGTTTAAATATAACTTGGTAGGTTCTAAGATTATTAGTTTAACATGTAAAATTTTGAAATGTAGCTCATTTAAATGATTATTTTAACTAGTCTAATTTTGTTTTCCCCAATGGATCAAGTATATCAATTTTTTTATATTCAACATAAAATATAAAGATGTTTAGATCTGTAATATTACAGAGACAACAATAGTGACTAAGAAACTTTGGGCCTCAAATATTTAATTTCTGACCCTGAGCCAGCAGCTCAACTTCAAGTGAGATTTTGAAGTTTTTATCCCGTTACCTGAAAATTTTCTTACTTTAAAAATTAGCACGCCTTTAATCCCAGCACTCGGGAGGCAGAGGCAGGCGAATTTCTGAGTTCGAGGCCAGCCTGGTCTACAAAGTGAGTTCCAGGACAGCCAGGGCTATACAGAGAAACCCTGTCTCGAAAAACCAAAAAAAAAAAAAAAATTAAGACACATAGTGGGCAGACTTTGGAAAAAAAAAAACTTTTAAATTATAATAAGATGATAAAGTACCCAGAAATCTGTCTCAGTATAGATCAGGCTTTAGTGAGTATTACGGGATTATTGCTTAGCTTACATAGTAGTAATTTGAATATGCTTGTTCCAGGGAGTGGCATTATTAGGAGGTGTGGTCTTGTTGGAAGAAATATGTTACTCTAGAGAGGGTTTTGGGACCCTCCTCCTAGCCACATAGTCTTACCCAAGTTGGCTTTGGAACAAGAGGTAGAACTATCACACACACACACACACACACACACACACACACACACACACACACACCCCACACCCGATCAGTTCCATGCCTGCCTGGACACTGCCATGCTTCCTGCCATAATGAAAATGAACTGAACCTCTGAACCTGCAAGCAACCCCAATGACATGTCCTTTATAAGAATTGCCTTGGTCAGCAGGGTGTGGTGGCACACGCCTTTAATCCCAGCACTCGGGAGGCAGAGGCAGGTGGATTTCTGAGTTCGAGGCCAGCCTGGTCTACAAAGTGAATTCCAGGACAGCCAGGGCTATAAAGAGAAACCCTGTCTCGAAAAACAAAAAACAAAGAACAAAAAACAAAACAAAACAAAACAAAAAACAAAAAAAGAATTGCCTTGGTCATCTTCTTGTCTCTTCCCAGCAATGAAACCCTAACTAAGACAGCTTATTTCATTGGAAAAGTCTTTGCATGGTAATTACAATAAAAATCAATAAGACCAACATGGAAAAATCTAATTTTTAAGGCTTTATGTGATTTAAACTGATAATGGAACATCAACATAGGACTAGTATAAATGTAGATATAGCCTACATGATGCACATAAAAACAGTGGGTTTAGAATATAAACTACACGGTGACCAAGCCCGCTCAGTCATTCAACAGGTTCTCCAGCACTGGAGTGAGGATTGAAAAAGATACAATTATACAGTGCGGCAACATGACCCCAGTCAATTGGGAGACTGAAGGCACGTTTAATTTTTTTCCAATCCACTTTTACACCATTTTAATTACATGCAAGTATTAAGGGCGAGCAGTACAATAAGGAACTAGCAAGGCAATAAGCAAAGTCCCGTGACTACTCCCATGACATTTGTTTCCAAGGGCTTGTCAGAATGACCAAAATACCTGAGCCCACTTCCTTGTCCAAGCCACAATCTGTCCCGAAGCCTACTTGTTTTGTTCCACCCTAAGATTAAAATTCCTGCCTGCATCTACTTCCCTACTATAGCCTAAAGTTAGATTCTAGATGAACTTACTGCCTTAACTTGTCCTCATGTCAGATTCTTGCCAAGTGACCCTCCAAAAGGCTCTCTACAACACAGGACTGCCAATGGCCCTGCCTGCAATAATCTGTAAGCAGCTATACCCGAGGAAGGACTTCTAAGGTGTGTATGTGCATATCTCATTAAAATGATAGCCCATTATCCCATCCTCATACTTTTAGGTGTATCATATTTCTTGAAGTTACAAATCTTTGAGAAATGACAGGTTTGTTTGTTTTTTTTGTTTTTTTGTTTTTTTAGGTTAACTCTTTTCAAAGGGGGAGAGTGGTATGTCTACAGTTTTATAATTTTCCAAACACAATTCTCAGCCCCCATAAAAAAATAAGTAATAATTTATTCTCTAGTAAAATAAGAGTGGCCATAGCCCTGGAACACAGATTCAAGCTATCTGTTTGTTTGTTTGTTTGTTTGTTTGTTTGTTTGTTTGTTTGAGACAGGGTTTCTCTGTGTAGACCTGGCTGTCCTGGAACTCACTCTGTAGACCAGGCTGGCCTCGAACTCAGAAATCTGCCTGCCTCTGCCTCTGCCTCCCAAGTGCTGGGATTAAAGGTGTGCGCCACCACGCCCAGCACTTCTGACCTGCACATACTGCTTGTTGATGAATAACTTGCTGATGTTTGAATCTACCAATCCAGCATGATCACGCCATCTTTCTCCCTCCCCCCCAGCGCTTCCCCTATATGAACCCCTAGCTTTTGGGCCTCGGGGTCGACTCCTCTGTCTCCTGGGTGAGATACGTGTCATCCCGGAGCTCTGATTAAAAGTCCTCTTGCAGTTTGCATCAAGACCCGTTTCTCGTGAGTGATTTGGGGTGTCGCCTTTCCGGAGTCAGAATGTGAGAAATTCCTTGCAGTTTCTAAGCCTTTCAAAATCAGTGTACTTTTCAAAAACGTCAATGGAAACTTTAGTTAGATGCTCCACAAAGGGAGGAAGCCCCTGCTGTAGACCTGAGATGCTGTCTGATGGCATTCTTAGCAATTTGGTTCGTGGAGGTTGGGTGTTTTGTTACATTAATACATCTTAAAGGGTTTTACTTATTACTCACAGGATATAAGGTATAACACTTAGGTGGGCAAGGAATGCCTATTTAAGGGGCCCACGGACCTGCAACATTCCAACCTCACCATCATCACTGAAGTCCTAAGCAGTTAACCAGCTTTGCAAAGACTTAGTAGAAGGTGTGCTTTCTAAATGTCATGACACAAGACAACTCAGATTTAATCAAAACTTTTGATTAAAAAAAAATCGTGTAATAATGCAGAGCCCTGTTATCTCTTTCATTCAGTATTCTAAATTCTGTGGAGGATGCTTTCCTGCTTCTTTCTCATATTATTTCAAATCTTAAGAGGACAATTGTGAAATTTTTCCTTCTTAAGGTTAGTGTTTTCCCAAGAGAAAAAGGTGGAGCTCATAGTTAATTAGTCCATTTTCAAGGGCCTCCATGCCTGTTAATATCTGACTCACTGCCTAACAAAGGGACATAACTCTGGCTCCATGGGGATGCGAAGCTCTCGGGTAGTCTGGTGGTATTCATATAAAGGCAGGCTTACCTTTGTTTCCTTCTTTATCTGTGCATTGCTCTGTAAAACTGGTCCCTGTGTAGCCTGATCTACGGCCCGCCCTAAGCAGGCTCTTATATTTAGGGGAGGAGAAAACAGGATTAATGAAGAAACTACCCACAGGCTCCCCCCTGCAGGTGGCATGCATCTGGCAGAACTCAAGAGCTATCCTGGAAGAACGGTCTAAAGACTGTGAAGTCATCAACGGTCAACAAACAGGGAATACAGGCCAAGGTAGAGAGCGGTCCTCACCTGAAATCCTGTGAGTATTACTAACTGTCTTCCTGGGTTACCCTTGAGAACAGACAGAAGGTCAGGAAGGAGGAGAAGGAGTGGTCACTGTTTCTAGCAGAGAAGAGAGTACGACATTTCCCATGATGAAGGAGAAAACTGTTTTGCCTCTAGCCCCAAATTTCACAAGTTCTGAGTTCCATTGGTCTTTTTGGTAGATTTAAGAACAAGGCTTAGCTGAAGGATTTGCAGAAATCCCCCTGATCAAGAATGGTCAAGTACTTTCTTCCCTGAAGGAAGACACCAAAGTTAAATGAATCTGCCATAAAACAGGGCCAAGATCTCCTCAGTGGGTGATACTGGCACTGTCCATATTCTGTCTTAGGAGCTACCTACCATGTGCTAGCTGTTCTAAAAGGAAGCAAAGTGTGGCCTGACTTGGGAAGCCTAGGAGGGCTGACTGCAGAGTCCAGATTGGGCCACAACCTTCTGTTATTCCTTCTCCTAAAGAAAGGGTAGCTTCCTTTTGCTCTTCTCAGGAGGAAGTCAGACCTTTGCTGCAGACCTTTGAATTTGACTGCCTGGTTTCACAGGGGAGTTTTCACAGCTCTTTCCCAAGGGTGGTATGAATACAGGTACCTAGGGATCTCTCAGAATGCTAAAGCCTTGAAAGGGTACAACATTCCAAGAACACAAGAGAAACTGAAAGGTATCTTCCAGAAGTATCCAGACTTCAGACTCCCTAAGATCATCCTCCTTCAAGTCAGAAACTGGTTGATCTACTAAAATCACCCTTAGGTGTTAGAGACAGGACTTGATTTTCTCATAGAGACAGGACTTGATTGCCTGTCGCAATTGAGTTCATGAGTCTTCCTGTGATCTCCTGACAGCCTCGGAGCTGAACACTGCCCTTTCCTGGGATTTGATAATAAAAGTGAAGAGAATAGTCTCTGATCTCCTTGAAATCACCCTTACTAGGCCACAGCAAAGAGGCTTTCTAGTTTTTCACCCTGGCATGGGGCTGCTCAGAAGAGAACAATGACATAGTAAATAGATTAAGATGCAAGAACATCTGTGACCTGATCAGAAGCAATCACAGACCACAAGAAGATGACTTGGACCCAGCCATCTGCAGGAGGTCCTGAAGTCAGAGCCACCAGAGTGGTTCCAGCTCCAGGGTGGATCTGGGGATCCTGAAACTCCCAAGTTAGTCAAGGATGAAACCCTCATTCTCTAAGAGCAGAAGGGAACTGGCTCTGTACCAGTGTTATTTTCCCACAGAGAATTCACAAGCCAGGCTATGTCTGTAATAATCGATGCAGGCTAAGCAAGGCTAGGCAGGGAGCAAGCTAGAACTCAAGGCAGAAAAAGATGCCTCTAAATGTCGTGGGTGGATATAAGAGGTGCGTCACTTAACAACCATAGCAGAAAGCAGGCGTCACTGAACTAGCATTGCCAAGATTTTCACACATAGTTCTAGTGGCCAATAGCCAGAAACAAGTTTAATCATAGAATTTAATACAAGTTTTCTTAAGTATTGCTGTTTTTTTTCTGTCATTTTTTTCCTAAAGTGAATGTATTCACATTCACTATCAGTATAAGAGTTTATTTCTCTAAGCAAATGTGATTTGTTTTCTGTCTTAGTATAAGAACTTGAAATGAAAATTAAAAACCTTAACACATATATCCTGGATAGTCCTTCCTGCCCATTTACAAAATACAGGGTTTTTACTTAAGCCACAAATAGAAGATTAAGGAACTTGCAGGTCAGATAGCAAAGCAGAACTTGAAAAGTCCTCCCACAACAAACACTAGGAAACTAGATATATGTAGCAAACATCCTGTTAAACCAGAATTGTGTGTGAAGGCAAAGGATATTTCTGGGGAACTCAACTATGAGTATAGCAGGCTGAACAGCTAGCTACTACCTGGCAAAACAGCTAAAATGCCAGCTGGAGCTACATTTGTAATATTTTTAAATTATAATGTAATTACATCATTTTCCCCTTCTTTTTTCTCCCTCCAATCCCTCCCACGGCCTCTTTTACTTTAGTTGTTGTTAAACACACACACACACACACACACACACACACACACACCTAAATGTATAAAAACAATCAGCCCAGTTACTTGATGTTACTTGTGTGTAGGTTTTCATGTTGACCACTTGTATTGAAAAATCCACTGGGGGATGGGAGGAGGGTCTTTTCCCTAGGGATGACAATTTCTCCCACTTGGGGTTTTAATGCCATGAATGGCAGTACAGAAAAGCTTTGCAGCACTGCGAACTGGAAATAAATGGTCAGGTTCAAGTGTGGATTCTTCGAAGGATTCTGGAGAAAAGTGGTTCCCTTGGAGTTGGAGAGATGGCTCTGTGGTTAAGAGCTTCACAACCATCTGTAACTCCAGCCCCAGAGCATTCAACACCCTATTCTGGCCTCCTGGATTACTGAGCAAGCACATGTATAGATATGCATATACTTATACCATTAAATAATTTTTAAGTGGTCCCCTATGAGCAAAAATGGAGACTCAGGTGTAAATGAACAACTGTCTTCTCACTGCTTGTAGGCAAGGACCAGTGCATTAGAGCAAGCCATGCAGCTCATCTGTCCCAGCAACCTCAAAGACAACAGCCAGCTTAAGGGCGAACTGCAAGTTAGCAATATCCTGAATCTGCAGCTCATGTCCCGAGCTACCCTGGAAATATAAGCCTTCAACAAAGTTGTAGTTCTAGCTCCTATAGAAATGAACTTACTATCATAAACCCTACTCATTGTGGAAAGGAAATGTATTAAGAGTCCTAAGACTTCCTAAAAGAGCCCAAGTAGTGGTGAATGCATATAATCTCAGATTTTAGGGAGCTAAGTCCTAAGACATAAAACAGAGGCATTGCATGTTTGAGACTAGCAGGCTATTCAATGAATCCAGGCCTATTTACATGGCTTGACACTGTCTCCAAACAAAACAAAATACCCCTAGGACTTCAGATAATAAGATAAGAGTATGGCATATATTGATACTTACATTTAAAAATATAGAATGTCCTTAACCCAAAAATATGGTTAAGTATATAGAAGAACAGATATTGTGAGGTAGACATTGATATAGAAATATTTCTCTAGGTTGTATAAAATACTTAAAACATCTCCAATGATGCTTTGTGGAACTAGCCAAACTCGTAGGAAAATCAAGACAGATATAAAAGAAGTAAGTGAAGAGCTTTTTGAGATAGGCATGCTCCCAACTAGAGATAAGTCCTGAGACAGCCCATTTCCATAGAAAGCAGGTAGTATAATCATATTAAACGAAGCTTGACCTTGTAGAAGAGGCATAATACAGAGAGAGACCCCTGTGCTGGTGTGGGCATGGCAAAGGAAGAGAAAAATTATTCCTGCGAATTTGAAATGACAAGCTGCCTGTCACATATGTATGCAACTCATATTCATATTCCATAATCAGTGGTATGAGCAAATTTTATTAATTCAATTTCTTTTTCCATTAATTTGGGTAAAGGTTTGTTAATCTTATTAATCTTTTCAAATAACAAACTCTCCATTTCATTGATTCTTTGTGTAGTTGTTTTGTTTTATTTCATCAATTTTGTCTGATTTGGTTCTTTCTTTGTGTCTACCATTTGTTTGTTTCATTTTGTTTCTGAGACAGGGTCTCACTATGTAGATCCAGCTGACCTAGAACTCATGATATAGACCAGGAACTCACAGAGATATGCCTGCCTCTGCCTCTCCAATGGTGGGGTTAAACGGGTATCCATTTCTTGCCTTCTTTCTTTTCCATTTCTCCAATGTCTTTGGATATAAGATTAAGTTATTAATTTGTCATATCAAAAATTTATGCAGGGCTGGTGAGATGGCTCAGTAGTTAAGAGCACTAACTGCTTTTCTGGAAGTCATGAGTTCAAATCCCAGCAACCACATGGTGGCTCACAACCATCAGTAATGAGAAACAAATAAAAAAAACTATGGGCCATGAGCGGGGCCAGATCAGAGCTGGAGCAAGTGAGAGAAGGGAAGAGGGGGAAAAAAGTCGGGTTCCAAAAAAAAAAAAAAAAAATCATGTAAGCATTAGTTGTTACAAACTTTCCTTTTGGGATGGTCTTTATTGTGTCCAAAAGGTTTCAGTATGTTGTGTTTTCATTTCATTCAATTTTTAGAAAGTTTTGAATTTCTTCTTTTATTAAATTTTTTACTCAGTTATCATGCAAAGGACTATCTGTGGGTTGATAGATTTCTGTAGTTTCTATTGCTGTTGATGCCTATTTGTACACTATAATGGCCAGATTGAATGCATGGTGTTATTTTAATTTCCCAATATAATTTTTATTTTTAATTTTGAGATTGTAATTTAATTACAGCATCTCTCCTTTTCCTTTCCTCCCTTCAACACCTCCCATATGCTCCTCTCCATTATTCACATTCATAACCATTTTTTACTAATTGCTATCAAATAAATATTTGTATATAAATATATCTTCCTAAATATAACCTGCTTAGACCCCGTGAGGTCAGTTGTATGTATGTTTTCAGGGCTGTTTGGCCTGAATTGAAGACTAAACTTATCTGTAGGTATAAAAACTTGCTTCAGGTTCTAATATGTGGTCAAATTTGGAGAAAGTTCCATGAGCTCATGAGAATATAGTATATTCTTTAGTGTTTGGAGAGAATATTCTGTAGGTATCTGTTAGTTCCATTTGATTTATAATTTCTTTTAACTCAATATTTTTCTGTTTATGTTTTGTTCAGATGATTTTTCTGTTGGTCAGAGTGAGTAATTGAAATCACACACTATAACAGTGTTGCTATCATAGTTGGTTTTATATCAAATTATATATATATATATATATATATATATATATATATATATATATATATATATATTCCCTGTATATTAATTACTTTTCTATTGCTGTGATAAAATACCATGGCCAAACCAATTTAAAGAAGGAAGTGCTTATTTGGGCTTATGGTTCAAGAGGGATAAGAATTTTCTCAACATCATGGAAAACAAGCAGGTATGGTGACTAGAACATCAATGTCTCTGTGGTCCCTGGCTAGTCTGGCTAAGGGTTTAATCTATCTTGTTGTTCTCAAAGAACCAGCTGCTGGTTTTGTTGATTCTTTATATGGTTTTCTTTGTTTCTACTTGGTTGATTTCAGCTCTGATTTTGATTATTCCCTGCAGTCTACTGTTCTTGGGTGTATTTGCTTCTTTTTGTTCAAGAGCTTTCAGGTGTGCTGTTAAGCTGCTAGTGTGTGCTCTCCCCAGTTTATTTTTGGAGGTACTCAGAGATTATGAGTTTTCCTCTTGGCACTGCTTTCATTTTGTCCCATAAGTCTGGGTATGCTGTGTCTTCATTTTCATTAAATTCTAAATAGTCTTTAATTTCTTTGTTTCTTTTTTGACCAAGTTATTATTGAGCAGAGTGTTGTTCAGCTTCCATGTGTATTTGGGCTTTCTGTTGTTTTTGTTGTTATTGAAGACCGGCCTTAGTCCGTGGTGATCTGATAGGATGCATGGGATAATTTCAATCTTTTCCTGTATTTCTAAAGGGATTTATGTGTTTCCTCTTAAGGGCTTCTGGCTGTTTACCTATGTTCTCCTGTATTTCTTTTTTTTTAAGATTTATTAATTATTATATCTAAGTACACTGTAGCTGTCTTCAGATGCACCAGAAGAGGGTGAGGGTGTCAGATCTCATTACAGATGGTTGTGAGCCACCATGTGGTTGCTGGGATTTGAACTCAGGACCCTCAGAACAGTCGGTGCTCTTAACCACTGAGCCATCTCTCCAGTCCTCTCCAGTATTCCTCTAAGGAAGTGATTTATATCCTTGGTAAACTCCTCTATCATCATAATGAGATGTGATTTTAAATCAGAGTCTTGCTTTTCTGTGCCTCAGACCCTTTTCATCCCCTGTCTGCGTGGATTGGGTTCTCTGGAGGCAAGTGGGTGAAGGAGTCGAATGTGGGTGATAAACAAAGACCACACAAGAGGGTGTGTAGTATCTGAATGCATTTTTTTAGGTAGAGCATCAAACTTTTTATACAGAAGAGTAACAAGAAACCAGGAATTACAGTGACACAATACAAAAGGAATGTGCACATCAAGAGATGGCAGGGAGCAAGCAGTCCGCAGCCACTAAGCCAGGTGTAATGCTAGTCTATTGTTAAACCCACCACCAGGGGGTTCTGCTCTAGCAGACCTTCTCATGGATAATGTATTACCACAGCCCCCCTATTTCCTAGGCCTAGGTAAATACTTGAATATGAAGGTAACTGTGCTTTTAATAATCTGTGGGGAATCTCCATGTGTCAGAAGAATTCACCAACTTGCTTCTAATTTGCAATGTAGTCTGCTATACCTGGCTGTAGTGAAGATTCTAAGTATATACTTTGTTAATCTTGCCCTGAAATTTCTAACTCTTATATAGTAAAATACTGTAAGAAAGCATGTAAGACCCTCCACGATATTTCAGGGACAAATCTGGGGCTTTCTAGCTATGGGAATGCCAAGGTTCCAGGAGGATGGGTTTCCTTTGAAACTTTTTGCCTCAGGACTGCTTCCAGGTTTTCAGGCCTGCCAAGTCACTACTGGAGTAGATGTAGCATTTCTGGTGTGTTGGGGTATCTAAGGCTCACTGTGGTGGGAGAACTGGTTTCTGATGATTCCAAGTAGCCCTGGTTTCTGTGGCTTATGTTCTTGCCCTTTCCTCTCACCATCTGGTGTTAGCTGGTCTTGCTGTCTCTGACTGTGGCTTATCCCTCCTGCAAACCTGTGTGTCAGTGCTCCTCAGAGACCAGTTCTTTCCAGGAGGAATTTAGGTACAGAGAGCTGTGGCACAGGGTCAGCTCCAGATGCAGATGGAAACCAGAAGGATCCTATCCCAGGCTGCTCCTCAGTTCCTGTGTTCTGAGGTCTCTGGGCGGGTCCATTTTGGGCCAGGTATTTGAGCAGAAGTAGTGCTCACAGGTGTGTCAGCACTCTGCTAAGACCAGCTCTCTCCTGGTGGGACCTAAGTATGGAGACCTGTGGCACAGGTTCAGCTCTGGGGTACAGACCATATTTAACTTTTTTAGGTTGGAGTTTTTCTTCTAAAACATTCTGTATTTTTTTTTCAACTTTTATTAGATATTTTCTTCATTTACATTTCAAGTGTTATCCAGAAAGTTCCCTATATCCTCCCCCCTCCCGGCCCTGCTACCCTACCCACCCGCTCCCACCCCCTGGCCCCAGTGTTCCCCTGTATTGGGGCAAATAAAGTCTGCATAACCAAGGGGCCTCTCTTCCCACTGATGGCCAACTAGG
>LR750880.1:206427-242305 GCA_902729485.2 Mus minutoides | reverse complement strand
CTGGAATTTTAGATATATATTCCTTAAATTTATCATAGAACGTCTTATTTTTTCTGACTATGGTGATCAAAATTTTTGTTGGGTATAATAATGTGTGCTGGCATACATGGTCTCTTAGGGTCTGTAGCATATCTGACCAAGCTCTTTTGGCTTTTAAGGTTTCTATTGAGAAGTCAGATGTAATTCTAGGAGATGTGCCTTTATATGTTACTTGGCCTTTTTACATTGAGGTGTTTTAATATTCTTTCTTTCTTTCTTTCTTTTCTTCCTTTCTTCTGCTTGTTTAGTGTTTTGATTATTATGTGTCTTAGGTACTTTTTTCTTCTCCAGCCTAATATTCAGCATGTATCTTTCGTGTTTAGCATATATCTTGATAGGCATCTCCTTTTTTAGGTCTGGGAAATTTCCTTCTATGATTGGTTGAAAATACTTTCTGTGCCTCTTACCTGGGTTGGTTTTCCTTTCTGTATTTTTGATTATTATAATTCTTATATATTTGGTCTTTTCATGGTGTTCCATATTTCTGGGATGCTTTTGGGGGGGTTGGGGATTTTTGGAGGGGGGGTTAGATTTAACATTTTCTTTGACCAGTATATCCATTTCTTCTATTATGTATTCAATGCCTGAAATTCTCTCTTCCATCTCTTGTCTTCGATTGGTGAAACTTGCCTCTGTGTTTTCTGATGGGGTTCTTAATTCTTCATTTTCAGAATTTCCTCAGTTTGAGGTTTTTTGTTTTTTTGGTTTTTTATTCTATTTCTTCTTTTGGGGTCTAAATGGCTTTATTCATTTTCTTCCAGTGTTTTCATAGATTTTTTTTTAAAAGAATTTATTCATTTCCTCTTTAAGGATCTCTATCATTTTCATAAAGGCTACCTTAAGTTGCTTTTCCTAGTTTTACCTATCTTAGAATCCTCAGGGCCTGCTTTTGTGGGTTTATTGGGCTCTTTTGGAGACATATTGCACTGCCTGTAATTGATTATGTTTTCACATGGAATATAGGCATGTGGGACTAGAAAGATTGTAATTCTAGGTAGTGATTTTGTTTATTCTGTGATTTCACAGAGAAAAACCAATTCAACCATTTTACACCAAATTTAAAGCAGCTTTATTAAGTATTAAATAATGACCAAAATATGGACTTTGGTCAGGATAACTCCTTGGAATTTCCCAGCTGAGTGTCCCTATTTATAAAGACAAACCCATAGACAGCTATATTATATTAACATTATGTTTTATAACAATAAAAAAATTGCAGTTAGGCTATGGTTGGGGATCATTGCCACATGAAGGACTGTGTTAAAGGGTCACGGAATTAGAAAGGTTGAGAACCACTGATCTAGAGCAATCTCCTAGCCTCTTTTGTTTTGCAGTATTTACCTTTCATCAGTTCTCTTATGTGCAGCATGGATCACATTCTTATTATTCAATATTTTTTCCTCCCATTTAGATTCAGAATAAATGATTTTGGCAAAAAGACTACAGGAAATGTTGTTCAGATTTTAATTCTGTTGACAACTTGTAAAAAAAATAGTATGTTGAATGAAGAAAAGAGATCACATGAGATTTTTCTCACGTTTTCTTTACTAGCCTTTTCAGTCTCCTCCTTATATTTTTCTCCCAGATGACTGAAATAGAATCCAGTCTCTTGTAAATGCTCAATATCTAAACTACAACATCTTTATCTTCCTTCTTCGGTTCTGGGATGACAAGTTTACTCTACTATGCCTAGGTTTCACACACACATCCTATGGAGCTTCTATAACAATTGGCATTCACAGTCATGTTATCATGCAGTCATTTCTGCCCCCTAATCACCACCGCCTTCCCATATTCACCTTCCCTCCCAGCTGCAGATCCCTGTTCACCTCCTCTGTCTCCACAGTCTCACCTTCCTGATAAGCCCACATAGTTGGAATTGCACAATATGTCATCTTTTCAGACAGAGTTCTTGCACTTAGCAATGTTCACCGAGATTTCCTCTGTATCATTCTGTTGCTTCACAGAGCATTCGTTTTCCATAATCAAGTCAGTCTCTGAGAAAAAAAGCAAAAATTTCAGAAACCATTCTTACCTCAGGCTACTTAGAACTTAACTGCAGACCCTCCTGCCCTGTTTCCTCACCTCTGACCTTGGTGAAATGAATTCCTATGAAAGGTCACTTATTGCCACTAAGTGTGTCACTTCAGAATGAAAGAGGAGGGCATGTCCTTAAAAGATAGTTGCCACATATGTTTTATTTATCCCAGAGTCCTTTCTTTTTCACCATTTATTTACTCACTTTACATCCGGATCACAGCGCCCCCTCCTCTTCTCCCAGTCCTACTCTTACACATTGCTCTCCCTTTACTCCCAACTCTTATCCTCAGAGAAGGGGAAACCTCCCCTTTCTAGTTCAGGAACCACAAATAGAAGATAGGTTAAATAAACCTTCTCAGGTCAAAGCAACTGAGACAGGAACAGCCTACCAGGTAGAGGCAACTGCCTTAGGAACCAGACCAGAGCACTAGTCCTGCCACATTCCCAGACACTTCTGTAGCTGCCTATACATAAGTAAGTGCCTGGCCTTCAGAATGGAAAGCAAGGCAGTAAACTTCACCAGGAAGAAGAGGAAAGATGGGTATCTCAGTGTATCTCACGCAACTGCAGTATGAGAGGAAACAGCTGTCAAGCCACAGAACAGCAAGCTCTAGCCTTTGTTTGATGGGTCACTTAGCATGCTATAAAGTAACATAGTTTCATAGGGAGGGACATTACCAAGATGTTCCATGAAGTTATTTCTATAAACTTTGTACTATTCAGGTCAGAAACAGTTTAGTGAGCCTACCTCCACCCACTTCAGCACTGCTTTAAATCCAACCCACTTCATGCTCCTTGAATCCCACAGTAAGCCATGATCTATAGCATAAACCATGTCTCTGCCTGTTTCTCAGGTCACAAAGAGTCTGGTTCCAAGGAGACAACACAAAATGGCAGATTCCTCCCTGGTTGTCTTCCTCTCTGGTCACTGCCCCCTCTGAGATGTTTGTAGGCATGTTACAAATGTTCCCCATGCTGACAGCTTTACTTTTCTTACTAAATGAACAAAAAACATGCCAGTAGCTCTTCTGGTCACCTGAGAGAAATGCTTTCAAAGTGTAAATATTAGAAATAATATGCATTCCCTTTCTGACAGAACCTGTCAAGTCCCCATTCTAAGATGCCCTTGGAAAAAATGAAAGACCTCCACCTTGATGAACAGAACATGCAGCCAGAAACCAGGGAAGTGAATGGGATTCTCATGTCCAAGATGATGAGTGAAAACTGGGACAAAATTTGGAACTTCAAAGCAAAACCTGATGATCTCCTCATTGCAACCTATGCAAAAGCAGGTGGGTATAAGGAAAAGTAACAGGAAAGGCCACTTACACAAAACAAGTGCTTCCAACATGGGCATCTGCATTGAAAGAGGATGGGTGGTGCTTTATCTAGGCAAGTCCCTGGGGGGAGGTACAAAATAGAAAAAAAAAAAACTATTCCAACTCATAAGGGTCAATACCCTATGCCACTGGATCCTCCTTTAATTAAGCGCTTGAAAGATAGAGGTCGTCCAACCATAACAAACCCCCAAAGACTAAGTGAAATTATGAAGTGTTCACACAGAAATTACAAAGCACAAACTGTGGGAAATAAAATGGAAATTCTTGGATTCTGCCAGCCCACCAATCTGTATTCACCTCTCTAGCATCTAAGCTGTGCCTTCTAGTATCCTAGATTGGCATGGACTTGAGCACTTGCAGCCCAGAACACATGCACACCCATTGTGAGAAAATAGAGAAGAGTTACCAATTATTAGAATCCTAGGGAACAAAAAGGGGGCTGTGTAAGAGGATCAGTAAACACAAAGAATGCCATGGGCCTGATCAGGGGAGACATTGGTGAATGACTCATGGGTTTCCCCTCCCTCCCCAGTACCATTTGTTGTTATCATCCCACAAAGTATGATAGAGTTAGTAGTTTGGGCACTTGACTTAGTAACAGAGACTTCTGACATGAAGATACAGATGAATTTCGAAAAAGGACCACCCCTGCGTTCTATATTGGTTGACGTTTCAACTCCTATTGCTTAGGAGTTTCTAAACGGGGATTCAGGTTGCTATAGGCTCTCTATTTCTGTCTGGCTTTCACTGGACATGTGGCTTTCCCACATCTGAACTCATTCATGCACTTTTTCTTAGAGCAGAAATTTTTGATAAGTCTAGTAAGTCTAGCTTGAAAAATATGCATCTACCTGCAAGGACCTCTGACCTCTGGCCAATGGTCTCTCCTCTCCTCTCCTCTCCTCTCCTCTCCTCTCCTCTCCCTCTTTCTCTCTCTCAATCTCTCTTTCAACCTCTCTCTCAACTAACTCTCTCTCTCTATCTCTATCTCTCTCTCTCTCCCATCTTTGGCTTTATTGTTGTATTTCTCTCAGCACCTCTCAACCTCCCATAAACACTACATATACTTCCAGGTGGAACAAACCTGCCCTGTTCCTGTCCAGATAATATTATTTTCTAGGGCAGGTGACATTCACTTTGTATTTCCATTATTCATGTCAAAACAGTCATACAGTTCTACTCACATTTTAAGCCATAAATAATAAACCTTCAAATACACTGCTCAAATACATTTTTCCCTTCCCAGCCTTCCTGTTGCAATAGCTACGTTTGTTATGTTTATGCTTAGTGTGTTTGGTTTATCTGTGAGACAAAGAGACAATCAAAAGTAGTGACTGCATCTTGGAACAAGAAAAACTGAAAACTGTAGCCTTTAGTTAGCTAATTACCTAACTAAGATGGGAGTATCTCTTCATTTGAAAGAGAAGAGTACCTGTCTGATAGGTAAGAAGGAGTCTCTGTCAGGTCTCCCCCAAAAGGACCATCAGCTTATGAAAGCAAAGGCGTTGGCTAGTTCACCTTTGACTTAATCCACATTTGCTTGACTCCAGATTTATTCACTCAAACTCCATTTATGGGAGACAAAGTACTTTATCAAATGCCAGGCAGAAGGAGGACAGAGAATTAAAACAGCATACACTACAAGCACAACGTGACAATGAGCACAGAGGGCCACTAGTGCTTAGAGGAAGACAAAGAATGTAATAGGTGACCTGATTCTATCTAGAACCCCGCAAATCTGAACACAGCTTTGTTCACTCTATGAGTGATGGATTAAATAGAACTGAATTGTGCCATGAGTGGGTAGAACTGAAAATAACCCATGCTTCTAGGTACCACCTGGACACAGGAAATTGTGGACATGATCCAAAATGATGGGGATGTTCAAAAGTGCCAGCGGGCCAACACCTATGACCGACACCCTTTCATTGAGTGGACTTTGCCTCCACCCCTCAACTCAGGTGAGTTCCCCCAACTGGGGTACAGGGGACTGTAATCATTCTGCAGTGTCAGTTTTTTACCCCAGAGGAAGATCATTTCTACAGTCTTCCTTCTAAAAACACACTTTCAAATGGAACCAGAAAGGAGTGTGAATGCAGCCTGGGTCAACACAACACAATTCCTTTCCTAAAATGTATGATTAGGTAGCATAAGGCACACAGCCCATGGTGTGCAATCATCTGAAGTGCCATGCGTGTATAAAAGGTCAGTATAGTCATGGACTATACCGTTTGGACCATGTACTGGCTAGTTTTTGTGTCAACTTGACACAGCTGGGTTATCACAGAGAAAGGAGCTTCAGTTGGGGAAATGCCTCCATGAGATCTAGCTGTGAGGCATTTTCTCAATTAGTGATCAAGGGCCCCTTATGGGTGGGACCATCTCTGGGCTGGTAGTCTTGGGTTCTATAAGAGAGCAGGCTGAGCAAGCCAGGGGAAGCAAACCAGTAAAGAACATCCCTCCATGGCTTCTGCATCAGCTCCTGCTTCCTGACTTGCTTGAGTTCCAGTCCTGACTTCCTTGGTGATGAACAGCTGTATGGAAGTGTAAGCCGAATAAACCCTTTCCTCCCCAACTTGCTTCTTGGTCATGATATTTGTGCAGGAATAGAAACCCTGACTAAGACAGACCATATGCATCACCAAAGTCTGAAAGTTAAATGCCTGCTCCCCCAGGAAGGCACTTGGGAGAAGCATTAGAGCCCCATGTGATTGGCCATATATGCGATAGATTTAAGCCACTGATCCTGCCCTTTAGCAGATAACAGAACCCCAACCTCTGACACTTTTGTATATGGCTTGAGAAGAAAGGCTTTGTTCTACCACATGCTCCACCATGATGTGCTTCCTCAGCACAGGTAGAAAGAAATAAGGCTACTATCTGTGTAAGTTCTTAAGCCATCTGCTGAAGCAGACCTTTTTTTTTTTTTTCAACTTGATCATGTCTGGCATCATCATATAATGGCAGATAATATGCATTACTATTCCAAAACAAAGGAAGGGGAGCATAGTTAGAAAAAAAGCAAGACCAAACACCAATTTAGTAACCTCCAAACACTCCATTTTCATGTCTGATGTCAAGAACTCTTCAGATCTCTAACTCCTTTTAGTTTTGGTTAACTGCAAAATACTTGTTTTCCTCTTGGGCTGGTTCTACTACCTGATAGCCACTTTTCTTGACAGGTATCCCATGTCAGGGGTCTCCAACATCTTGGAATCTCCATGGCAACCCAGGCATCACCTTCACAGCTTCACAAAATGATCTTTCTAGGCCTCTATGCAGAGACACCCCTGACATAGGCCTCTGCTCCTTCCCTTAGTTGCAAAAGGAGATTCCAGAACTCCTTTCTTGTATTCTAAAGCCAGAAGGCCAGGGCTGAAGTTGCCAACCTCTGATGTTTATTGAAGCTGGAACATGGCTCTCTTTGTCGAATAAATTTTCACCAGCTTTCAAGTTTGGATAGCTTCCTTTACTGCTTAAGCTTGACTGTCCTAGAACTTGCTCAGAACTTGGCCTAGACCAGGCCAGCCTTGACCTCAGAGATCTGCCTGTCTTAGGCTCTGGGGTGGTTCTTGGGGTTTCCTGATCTGTGGGTGTGACTAAGTAATGAAGGCTATGAAAATCACTGGTTTCTTCCCTGGGGCTTTAGGATCAATGAGTATGACAGGTTAGCAAAGGCTATGTTAATCACCCTACTATTCTCTGGGGCTTCTGGATACATGGGTATATAGGTCTGGAAGATTTCCTATAGCCTCTCCAGAAACATGGTAGGAGTTTTAGCTGGTTTATGCAAAACTCCACTAACCTTAGGCAAATTTATAAACTCTGTACAGTATTGTAAAGATCATTCATCATATATAGAGAGGGGGCCTTCCTTACTTTATTCAGTATTGGGGTTCCATCGAAGTCTGGGAGACAAAAAGGCAGTTTCCAGAACCAGGAAGTCTTCAGAGGCTATGAACTTCCTGCTTTCCCTCCAGATATCTGCCTCCCTAGCCCACCCCTTTAGCCTCTCTCTCTCTCTCTCTCTCTCTCTCTCTCTCTCTCTCTCTCTCTCTCCCCCCCACCCCAAGGTAAGAGTTTAGAGGAGTTTTTGGCAGTTGTTCCAGGTAGTCTAATGAGTTTGAAGCTTTGACTGAAATTATGCCTTGAGGTTTATCAGCAAACTAGGTATTTTGATTTTTCACAGTTAGAAAAGGGAACATAGACCATAAATAGAGCTGTAGGAGGGGTATGATTATCACTCATAGCTTCCCTTGGGATACATGAGCCAAGCACCCAAAGAGAGAACCAGGTTTGGGGTTTGGTTATATATGGATCATCTGAGGATGAATCAGAAGAAGGAAGCCTTGGCTACAGCTGAGAATAGAAATGTAGAACATAGGAGAAGCCACTCTGGGTATAGGGATAATGAAGGACAGTCAAAGGTGGTGGAATCAGGAGAATTCCAAGGTGAGGGATAGAATGGCTGTAAAAACTCAGAGTCTGGGTTCTCTGTCAGTTTGATAGGCTTTTCCTTATGTACTACTATGATCTTCTGAATCCCATGTTTGTTGCACTGTAGAAGCCAGGAGGGTTGTGCTTCCAGGATTGTCCAACCACACTCAAACATACAAAAACTAACCTAGGACTTCCTAGAACAGTACACTGAACGTTGGCATCCAACCTCAATGTTGAGTGACCCAGTATCAGGCCATCCCACACCGAAGGCTGACCAATTCAATTTGCAAAGTGAACAGAGAGTTCCCTTGGAGAAGTAGACACCACATTCTGATTCTCATGCTCTGAAAACTAATGTAAAGTTTTATAATCTGTATTCCAAAGAGGAGGTTGAGACTATCAATGTGGCTCACTTTTCCCACATCTGCCTGTAAATGGAAAAAGATTACTGGGGACACAGAAAGAACCAAAGACAGACAAAGGACAGAGACTATGAAAATGATCCAACAAACAGAGGACAGACATTGGTGGCCACCAAGACAAACCAGATCCTGAGAATTTGCAGTGCCCTCCTGGCTAGAACCGGGACTCAGGAATTCTTACATTCTTTCCAGATTTTACCATATGTCCCATCATGATTGGCATCTAAGATATACCAGAAACCCAAAACCTTGGTTTATATTATCTCCAGGGGTCCCAAATACAGGTGCACATATGGGCTCCTTCAAAAATTTTAGAGGACAAGTTGGTGGGGGCGAGTAGTCAATTCTTGAGGTTGAGGAACAATTTTTCAATGGCCTTCCTATTGCCAACAGCTCTTACCCTTACATAGAAGGCACCCAACTTAGGGGTTAGGGGTCTTTTCCTCAGGCATTTTTAGTGGAACCTCAAAATGTTATATGGTTTGAAGAAAAAAACACCTGAAAGGCCTGAATAGGTCAAATTAACTGGAGCCTTTATTTATGACCAATAAGCTTGTCTCAGAGAGAGAAGAAGCCACAACCTCTAAACTTGTTTAAGATTTCAATAGCAAAAACTTCAATTGAAACGTGTACAGAATGGCAGCTGTGGACATAAGCAACAAGAAAGCATTGTTTACAGAATGGAGAGAGAGCAGTTTAGAACTCAGGTATTTCTCATAGCCTTGAGGTCAGGGACACATTGTATAGGAACTTATGGCTGGTCCAGAGCCAATTTTCCCAGTATAGTTTTAGCACTTAAAGTATCCTTAGGAATACTTTCATTAGATGGTATAACTATAGTTCAGAATCCACTACAAAGTAAATAAAAAGTTTCAGTGACTACCCGTTCCCGAGTCCATCTTTGGGATCCTGACATGGAATGTAAGTTTAGGCAAAGGGAAAGAGGTATGTATAACTAAGTAGTCCTTTTCAAGGTGTAGTTCCATCCATCCTTGTGGAGTATGCACTAGAATGAGCCAGAAATCCACCCCCGAGACAGAGGAAGACGTAGGTCTTACATGTGTAAGACTGTAGACTTAATCGTTTGGCCAATACAGTTTCTAGTATTTAACACAACATTGGATCCATATAGCTGGAGAGAAAGATCTGGCTAAACAAAGTTGTCTTACCTCCTAGGTCTGGATCTGGCTAACAAAATGCCTTCACCTAGAACTCTGAAGACTCATCTGCCTGTTCAAATGCTTCCACCTTCCTTCTGGAAAGAAAACTCAAAGGTAAGACCAGCCTAATTGTATTCATTAAAACAGAAACAACCAATGGAAACTAGAGGGTACATGGTGGCATTACACCAGAGCCCACATTCTCCTTTTTGCACCCACCTTTCCTTCAAAATATTGTTGTTGGGTACCATTGGAAGTTTTCTTGCAAGGTTCTGATCATCTGCCCACTTACCTGTGTTAAATGAGAGAAGTCATTATACAAAATATGGGTTTCCTGCTTAAAGGTGGAGTTTTAATTTGGAACCTCTATGGTGTGGGGACCAAGGATTTAAATGAGAGAGCAATCTATCTGGGGAAACCTGTATGGGTAAAGTAAAACATATTAGTAAGATTTCTGAAGACACAGGCTACAGTGCAGGCTCATGCAATATTCAACAATCTGTTAAGAGTTCTCCTAAAGCCAACTATCCAAGAAATTCTGCCTCTGGATTTCTGCTGTGCCAACTCCTTAACCACAAACATCCCTTTTGAAATATGCCCTTGTTCAGTACATGATAGTTTATTAAGACTATAGCAACTAAGGCCATCTGACAATATCCTTCCTACAACCATAGACCAAACAACATTCTAATGGACACCAATGAAAACATTGTCCACCTTGTAGGCAAATCTTGGTCCTCTTCGAATGGCAACACTAATTTGATAATGTGTAGAAACTTGATCTACCCTTATAGCAACTTTATCTCATGAAGCTAGATCCCAGTATAGTGTTTCTGTTTCCTCTATTTAGTTTGTCTTGACACTTCTTAATTGTAATTCTATATAAGTGTAGCTAGAGATTCTTACTAAACTCAAACCTCCCAGACCTTTTTATCTCTGAACATACCAACAAACAGATAAAGGAAGAGGGTTGACAGCAATTTCATCAACAAGTCTTGAAATAAATAAAAAGTTTATTTAAAGAATTATTATCACTACCACAGCAAACAGATAGCATGGCAAGAGATCTAACAAGAACTCAAGCCTTTGACAGAGAGTCTCTTGTTATAGGCCAGAATCTTTCATTCAGTCGGGCTATTTGATTCCTAGGTAGCTCAGAGATAGAAAGAATTTTGGGATAGGAATGTGCAACTCCAAGAATATTGGAGAGAAACAACACACTTAGTCAAGGTGTATTTGTTGTTCAGAAGAAGAATGTTTTGCAGTGTTAGCCTCGAATGGGTTGACCCTAACAATGTGAGCATATAAATTTTCTCAAGAAAATGAGAATTATGTCTGCCATTCTCCTGGAATTCAAGCACGTGAGGAAACTGTTATGGAGTTAGAGATTCACATTTTCTCCATAGGGGTTGTCTTAGTTAGGGTTTCTATTGCTGTGAAAGGACACCACGACCAATATTTATATTCTCATAAAGACAAAAATTTAACTGGGACTGGTTTACAGGCAGCAGAAGTGGGATACTACCTTCCATACTGGGCATAACTTAAGCATAGGAGATCTCAAAGCCTGCTCCCACACTGACAGACTTCTTCCAAGAAGGCCATGCCTACACCAATAAGAATACACCTCCTAATAGTGCCACTGCTAGTGGACCAAGTATTCAACCACATGAGTCTATGGGTACCAAACTTACTCAAACCACAAGTAGCCTCCCATTCGCTATATAGAAACTGGATGAATGAAGTTGATGCAGTGATTATGGCCTGAGCTGAAGGCAGCTCTGTATTCTCACAAATTCCCACAAGTACCTTCTTTTATTAAAGGTACTTTTGATGTTTGAGAGCCAATAATCTCCAGAATTTCTGGAGATTCCATTCATGGTTTTCATATGATAATGTGGAAATAAGACTCTTAGTCTCATTAATGAAATTTAAGAATGGATTCAAATGCAACTCAAGGGCAGCATTTTTGGAAATTAAAGGAAAAATCTCAGGGCCGTCAGTCCTGCTCTAACCATATTATTGACAACCTTGTAGATCCAATGTCAGAAGAGACACACACAAAATAAATAAATAAATAAATAAATAAATAAATAATAAATAAATAAATAAATAAATATAAAAATAAAAAAAGAAGAGACACAAACACCTATTTCATCATAACATTAACAACTTTTTGTAAAATCTGTGTTATAAATACTGAAAACTTCCTGGATGGCAGCCCCTCTCTTTATTCACTTAGATGTGAATAGTAAATGGTTTCTGAGACAGACCTTTGTCTAAACTTCTCATTTTATGATTGTATGGTAGGCTTAACAGTGGCTACTCAGTGCTGTCTGTATCCTAGTCAATATAACTGGGGGAATGCAACTATTGCCAAATGTGCCTTGCAGGGGTGGTTATGGATGTAGTGAACAACCTAAATTCTCTGGGCCTTAGATTTTACCATAGAGGTCTTTATAAAAGAGGCAAGCAGAAATAGAAGATGTAGCAACCCAAGTAAGAAGAAAGGGTGATTCTAGAAAAGGGTCAGCAGCTAAGAAATGCAGGTGATTTTCAATGCTAGAAATGATAAGGATATGCACTGCCCTCAACAATGAAGAAAAGGAAAAAGCCCTGCTGATAGCTTTACTTTATCCCAATGAAACATGGCCTCCAGAATTCTAAGATAATATATCTAATTGTTTTTAGGCCACTATATGTATTTATGATAATTTGTTTACAAGGTGAACTAGAAGGTAACATAAATGATCAGACCCTTAAAAAGTTATATTTGACTTTGGAATCTGTATTGTAAACTCTCGTGCATATACTTGTTCTGCCTAGGACTTCTCTTATTTCCAGTCTCTCAGTTCTTGAACAGGATACACCTAACATAGAAATATTTTGCAAAATAGGGGCTAAAAATTAAATCTAGGAGCATTTGTTTGATAACCATGAGTAGCTGTAATATATATATAGTGCTTCATATTTTTGGGGTTCCAAAGTGCTTTCATGAATATTGGATAGAAATCCAGTAGCAAGAAACAGTCATGCAGGACTGACAATATTAGTGGAAATGCAATTGGAAAAGCATATGCTCAGGTGTTTCACCAGAAAAAAAAAAGATTGAGACACCATACAAAGGTACTTAAGAAAACATTAGTTTTCTTATATTAGACAAGAAACTTTGTAGTACACCTTAAGCAAAATGCCTAGCACAAGGTATTGATGAAGGAAGAAGAGGTTTATTTTGGTTCATTGTTCTGGAAGTTCAAATTTAAGATGAGGCAGTGCTCTTGACTGACCCTCTAGTAAGAGTAACATATGATAGAAATAAAAACTGAAGTAAAAAATTGAATCTCAAAGTAGAAATGAGAGATGGGGAGAGTAAAAAAGAGGAAGAAGGAAGGAGAGGACCACGATATGTTTGGATTGTACATTGCCAGTGTCCTAAGGCTGCTACTTTAAACCCTGTCTCTGAAATGTCCACAGTACCTCCTTGTTGCACTACCCTGGAATTTTCTAGCCATCTGGGGAATGTTACTCATGTCAAACCATAATAGTTTCTTTCTCCTTCACCATTGCTGCAAACGTACACAGCAACACACAAGAATGGGAGAAAGGTGGAAAGGAATGGAAGGGGACACACAACAAGTTAAGATAAGGGGTCACCTATCTTTAGTCATATCATACGATTGTCTTCCTGATAAAAGAGTGCCCTTGCGGAGGGGGACTTTACACTGCCACAGAAGGTGAAAAGCAGGGAAAGCAAGTCATCTGAGATTGGTGTCTATCTGTAAAGAAGAGACTGGCGGGCTCACAGCCTTAGCTTCTCCCATAGCCCGTTAAAACTCTTGGCTAAGCAAAAGCTAAAGAGGATTTTCAAATGGTGAAACACACCATGCTGCATGGGCTGAACACTCTGTTCTCCAAATTCACTAACTGAAATCTTAATTAGCAAATTGATAGGATTAAGAGGTAGATCTTTGGTGATCATGTCATGAAAGTGGGGCCTCAAGGATGAGATTGAGACCTTTATAAAAGATAGCTATCTCTGAGGAAGCTGGACTTCCCAAGACAATTACACGTTCATCTTAGTTTATCTAGCCTCCAGAACTGTGAAAAATTAATTTTTGTTAAAAGGCACCTAGTCTACAGCATCTTGTTACAGCAGTGTGACGGAACTAAGTCACTAAGGGTAGCTTCCTTATTTCTCAAGTTAACTAAAGGTAGCAGCAACATTTACCATGGAAACCACAACCCATATAAAATAGAAAAGAGGATATAATTAGTAATAATGTTAAGAATACAGTGATAAATCAGAATGGTTCATGAGAAAATTGGAAAAGGTGGTCATGTTGGTTATTAAAACACACGAACACCCAATTCCTCAATAAGTTGACCTGTAATATACAGAATGCTTTCAAAGAACACAGTGTCCAATACTGAATAGTAATAATGTTTTGTCTTATTTCCTCTTTGCTTCCTATTTCCTATTTGCTGGACAAACCTAGATTATCTATGTGGCCAGAAATGCAAAGGACTGCCTGGTATCTTACTACTACTTCTCAAAAATGAATAAAATGTTGCCTGACCCTGGTACCCTGGGAGAATACATTGAAACATTCAAAGCTGGAAAAGGTGTGTGAAATAAAATGGTGGCATCCTATTTCCTAATCCATGCAATGACAACAGACAAGGTTTTCCATACACATATGCATTCCTCAAGGTCAATCACCGAAGATGCTATACTAAGAATAGGTCCTTTCTGAAGACTTTGGCAAAGAGTCTATTGGCAGTTGAGAGCAAAGTTAGGGAAGTCAGCAAGGGCTAGTGAAGGTTCTGGTGTTCCCTAACCCCTGGGGCTACCAGAGGGACTTTTAATGGGAACTGAGCTTTGATAGTGCCAGCAGTCAACCACAGTGAGTCAAGAGGAAATACACCAAGGAAACAAGTCCAACATTCTCCTGTCTCCAAAAGCCTTTCAGTGCCTCTTTGAACAAAGTCCAGCCATAAGCTTGCTCTTGCTGGGCATGGTTGGCAGAACCAATAAAAGATAACCAGCATACTTCTTACCACTCACCATCACAGAAAACAAAGTTGTCTACATACCAGGTAGTAAGACATTTCCCCAAGTTTTACTTCAAAATAATACTATTAGAATGCTATTAATATACGTATACATATAAAACATGGCATATATGCATATCTCACGTTATTTATATAATGTATTAATATATAACATAGTATATACTATATTGCATACATACAATAATGTATATTTAAACAATTATTACTCTTGTTTAAGATTAATCTATGTGCATTATGATGATGCAAGAAAAATAAAATTTTTGAACTCAGCCATAATACAACCTTCCACAGCAGAGAAAGTAGATTAAGGAATTCAGAATGTATCTTATCATCTGACTCAATACTTTTACAAAAGGAAGCATCTAAGAGCCAGGGGCAGTGAATGACTACAAGGAAACTATCCTGTGGGCACAGCAGAAGAGTTGTACATATATTCCAATTGTGAGAGTATTCATAAACCCTGTGAAAGCCCAAGCCATACCAAATCCTTGCATCAGGAGAGGTTTTGGGCATAAGATTCTTCCCCTAGTGAATGGAATACTGAGGATTGTTATTTGCTGGAAGATAACTGGACAGTTTTCTCAGGTCAGTTTAATCTAAGAGTATATATATCCTCTGATAAGTTCGCCATGCTCCAGTGGAAGACAACATATTCAAGAATATTTGAGGAGTACAAATTGGCCTTGATTGGAATAAAAAGATACACAGCTGGGTAGGAGGAAAAGGGGGAATGCTTCTGGTAAGACTTAGGGAGGTGGTTGAAAAAAATTATCAGGGGTGTGTGTGTGTGTGTGTGTGTGTGTGTGTGTGTGTGTGTGTGTGTGTTTGCATGTGCATGTCAGTGTGTCTGCTTGTGTCTATGAGTGTCTTTGTGTGTATGTAAAACTGTCTTCTGCAAGAAAGAATTCTGTTCAGGATCTTTGCATTTTGTTTGTATTTATTAATGGTTATTTTTTTATTTAACACAGCCTAATAAGTTTTAAGGTGACAGTGACATCCCTTTTCTTTCCTCCTCAGTGCTATGGGGCTCCTGGTATGACCATGTAAAGGGATGGTGGGATGTGAAAGACAAGCACCGTATTCTCTACCTCTTCTATGAAGACATGAAAGAGGTGATTGCAGTGTGATCTCGGCTGTGTCATCCCCCATCCTCATTTACAAAAATCCCAGTGACACCCTGGGATATGGGCTTATCTGCAGAAGATCCTTGAGGACATTCTCTGCTTCCATGATACTCCACAACTCAGTCTTTCCCTAGAAACTCTGCAACTCAGTTTTTCTCTAGAAGCTCTAACTACTTTTTCCCTCTTTGTACTCACACTCATGGAATCTTTTCTCTTCAAAAAAAAAAAAAAAACAGAACAAGTTTTATACTCAAATCAACTGACTAGATTCTGACACTTGTGACCCATGTTTCATTATCTAAAATCTGGAAGATATCTATCTCATAAAGTGACTATAATTTTACCCAGTCATAGTCGTAGAGTAGAAAAGGGGAGTTTCTTATTTTTTTTATTAGATACTTTATTTACATTTCAAATGTTATCCCCTTTCCTAGTTTTCCCTTTGAAAAATCCCCTATCCCCCCCACCCTCCCCCTGCTCCCCAGCCCACTCACTCCCATTCCTGGTCCTGGCATTCCCCTATAATGGGGCATAGAATCTTCACAGGACCAAGGGCCTCTCCTAAGGGGAGCTTCTTTATCCCTCTTCCCCACCACTGAAGTCCATCATTAACTAAGTTCTAGTCCATGTTAACACTGGCAAGATTAGAAACACAGTGTGGTATTGAACTGACACCACTCTCTGTCTCATTGTGAATGAGTAGAGTGTAATTCCTAAAATTGATCTGTAAGCCACACCTGCTCAGGAATGAAGCAACTTCCTGGAATGCTTGGAGTTGTAGCTTTTAGAAAATAACAAAGCTTCATGGGAAAAATACAGTTGCCTACAGGTTTGTCTTTATAAACTCCTGCAACACATGGCTCAAGGCCCTTATGTCTGGGAAACTCCAGGGAATGGACTCCTGACCAGAGTCCATCTCCTAGTGGACTCAATTTGACACAAATTTTAAGTTGGTTTTTCTGGCAAATCTTAGGATTAACGTTGAACACACATGTACTTTCACAATCCTGTGGATTGGTGTGCTTATGTTACAAATCTACTTCTACACCTGAGCTAAGAAGTCCAGTGTGATTCAACCAGAAGCTGTAGCTCCTTCTCTTTCATCAGAGTGAGGCAAGCTGCAAGGATTCATATCCCTGGGTCAACTTGATAACTCTTTTATTCATTCTCTTATCAGACTTCTCATAGCTCGCAATCTCATTTTTTGCTGACTATTATAGCCACTATACCAAAGTTAATCACACAAACCAACAGAACCTCAGCTTCATATGATCTTCACACAATCCCTGACACCCATGAAATAGAATAGCTACCCTCCCAAGATTCCAAGTCCTGTCTCTGGAGGCATTGATCCCATGCTACAAGTGAATCCCCTAGAAACTGAAGCAGTCAGTACCCTGCACTAAAACTACTTAAGATAATTTCAATTGGTCCCTTGAAACATCCTTTTCCAAATATTGTTTGTCGATCATGATTCAACAGCATTGCTAATGGAAGACCAAAAGTATTTGTTTTGTATAACTAACTGTTCTACATACAGGACCCTAAGAGGGAAATTAAGAAGATAGTAAAATTCCTGGAAAAAGACATATCAGAGGAAGTTCTAAATAAAATCATCCACCACACCTCCTTTGATGTAATGAAGGAGAACCCAATGGCCAACTATACCACTCTACCCTCCAGTATCATGGACCACTCTATATCTCCTTTCATGAGAAAAGGTAGGTGAGATTGACATTCTGAGATGTCAAATAAGTCTCATGGTCCTGCTTATGCTTTCCACCATTATCCCATGCTACCTGACTTATACTTTACTGGATAGAAGCAGCTTGTATACCTGTCCATCTTGGTGCAGGTCATAGGGATGTATAGTCACTCTTCCTTATGTGCCTGTAGCACTCCCTAAGACCTCACTTTGTTTCAGGGATGCCTGGAGACTGGAAGAACTACTTTACCGTGGCACAAAGTGAGGATTTTGATGAAGACTACCGGAAGAAGATGGCAGGGAGCACTATTACCTTCCGCACAGAGATCTGAGAGCAGTAGAGTGTAGGGAATCCCTAGATTTCCTGACTATACGCTTTAGCTATTTGAGCCTCCGTTCCTGCGCTGTTGCATGGTTCTGTATGTCCTATGATACTATTTCATCAAAACGTAATCAGACCTACACTATGTGATTATTCTTATTGATACCTACCACACAACCATGTACTTTACTGCACTTAGGGAAAAATAAACGGAATACCGTCACTAGCCTACAGTTGTTTTGTCTCACAGCAAAGCTCATGCATAGAAAGACACACAGGAAATCAGGATTCAACATAAGAAAGTAAATAAGAAAAACAAAAGGAATGAGAAGTGAGCACTGGGCATAAACCGAAGACTAGCTAATTTTCTTAACAGTTGTCAGCATCTGTTCTACGACACTGTAGCAAAAGACCTAATTTGTTTATAAAGAATAAAAACTACTTCTTATGTACTCCTTTGAAGCCTGGGTGACTAAAGCCAAAGTTCCATACTGACAAGCTCCTTCTTATTGCACCCTCCCATGATGAAATATGGAAGGCACAAAGGGGCGGGAGAGGTCAAGTTCATGTTTTCATCAAGAACCTGTGATAACTAATTCATTCACTTCCTGACTCCATTGCACTGGTGACTCAGTTTCCAATATATAATAAACATTGCTACCTATTCAAACTATAGCTGTTAGCCCAAGAATAAGACTCCCCATGTCAAGATCCCTAGACTATGTAACAACAACAACAAAGTCAGGCATAAAATGCTTCCTTTTAAGTTGACAAGGTTATATAACAGATTCCTAAAACTTCTGTCCTTGGTTACCTCCCAGAAATACAAGGTAAGTCCCTACTGTTGGTGACAGCATACACTTTGGACCATGCACACAACCCAGAAGATCTGAGCTGGATCCATCTTGAAGGTATACACCTTGAGTGATGTGGGGACTATCATTTTTTCCTCCAGCAATGAAGTATTAATCTCTCCAGAGGCTGGATAGATTGTTTGTACTGGCAAAGAATATCATCAGAATTTAAGTAGCCAATGTTTCCAGCTCCGTCAGTCTTTCAGTTTACAGTGTCCCTTTCTTCTGAGTTGATGGTCTCACTTTAACGGTAGACTCCCTGTGAGGCTTGAAGTTCATTGTCATTGAGTCATTTGAACAAAGAAATTACGAGAGAGAGTGTATATCCTAGAACTCAGTTTAGGAGCAAGCAACTAAACTTATACTTATTACTTGACAGAAATAGTTCAAAATACCATATATAGGACAATCCAGACTGTTGTTTGATTAACATAGATAGTAGCTATGTTTTTCTACTGCCATGCACTATTTACTACTATAAATAGAGTCATGGGTCTCTTAGGTCATTAAGGAGTTGGTTTTATGCAAATGAACCAATCAGAAAATTTCTCCTTGAAATAGTTTCTTTTAAACTGCTATCTAGAGAAGTAGAAACAATGCTACATGCGCCCATGTTTGCACATAGGAACACAGTGTCAGAGAAGACAGAAAATCCAAAAATTATAGTTTATATTCCAGTTGCAGTCTTAAGGCAAACAGACTTCATAGTAAGAAGAGTAAAAGGCTATGTGGATCAGGGTGCTAGAATGTGCCTTATGAGTTTAGCACTTGCCTAGCAGGTACAGTGTCCTGTGTTTGATCACGATTACTGAAAAAGATCAGGCAAGAGTTATACAGGAGAGTTTTAGCCTTTCAGAATAGCTGATTATTTCAGGGGTCCAGCTGATTGGATAAGGTCCACACACACACACACACACGAAAGAAGCTAAACCCTTAACTCAGTCTACCAGTTTAAATATTAGCCACATCCAGAATCTAAACTCACAGAGGTAGCTAAAGTAACGACTGGCCAAATATTTAGCCTCTCTATGGTCAGTTATTCATAAAAAAACAAACAAACAAACAACAAAAAAACCTACCTATCATAAGAAGAAAGGCTGATATATCAAAAAAAAAACTTATTTTAAACATTAACATTCCAGAAACATCCATGTTCCTGTGATATGTTTAGTAATAATCATCTTCAGAAGAGTTTCGTTACCTCTCTGGACTCTTTTCTTTCTTCACTAGTACATATGTGTTTTGTAGCTAGTTGCTCGACCTTGACATATTTCGTTGTGAAGGGAAACTCATTACGACACAAGATGCAACAACTCAAAGAACTCAGGAACTTCCTGAAATATATGCTAAAACTCCTCTTTCTTCAGGGTTATATGAGCAGTAAGAATGGCTGAGGAAAATCTCTGAACCTGTCAAAATGTCTGCAACTTATCCAGAGACCTTTAGGTTGTAGTTTTCATGCATTGCCATGCAGACTGGTATAGGCTTTGAGTGATGTACCTGCTTTTGGGTTGTCCATGTTTCTGTAAGTAAAAGAAATAAGCTTACTGTTTCACCAAGCTGGACATTGGTGGTATTGTTATTTCATCCATTATTGGTTCCTGATCCAGGGTCAATAGCCATTTGTTCAGTACTCCTCATGAATAGTGTCATAGGACAGTATCCCTCATCTAGGATCTTATACCATACCTATAATGCTTTTCTTGTTGTCTAATCCTGTTTCTTCAACCCTTATTATTGTTTAGTTCTAAATTATTCTTTTCTTTTTTAAAACTATACTGTTTTTACAGTCCAGTCTTTGCCCTCCTTGTGGTCTGCCTTTCCACAGTTCCTCACCTTGTTTCTCCTCCCTCTATCTCCAAACAGATGCCTCCCTGCCAGACCTCCCCACTCCCTAGAGCCTCAAGTCTCTTCAGTGTTAGGCATGTCTTCTCCCACGGAGGCCAGACCAGGCAGTCGTCTGCTGTATATGTGTTCTAGGCCTCAGACCAGCTCATGTATGCTGCCTGACTGATGGTTCAGTGTCTGAGAGAACTCAGTAGGCCAGGCTGGCTTCCTATGGGATCACCCTCCTTCTCAGCTTCTTCCAGCCTTTCCCTAATTCAACCACATGGGTTCCTGACTTCAGGCCAATGGTTGGGTGTAAGAATCTGTGTCTGTCTCAGTCAGCTACTTCTTGGGTCTCTCAGAGGACTGCCATGCTAGGCTCCTATAGGCACACCATAACATGAGTGATGGTGTCAGGCTTTAGAGCCTCCCCTTGAGATAGATCACAAGTTGGGCTAGTCACCGGACCTCCTTTCCATTAGTATCTTCTCTATATTTGTCCCTGCAGTTCTTTTAGACAAGAACAATTTGGGATCAGAGTTTTTGGCTGTGGGGTGGCAACCCCATTCCTCTACTTGATGCCCTGTCTTTCTACTGGAGGTGTACTCTACAAGTTCCCTCTCCTAACTATTAGGCATTCCATCTAAGTTTGAATTCTTTGAGTTCTGAGAGTCTCTCATCTCTCAGGTATCTCTGGTACTTTCTAGAGGATCCCTCCACCTCCCACCCCTCAGCCCCCTCCCAGGTTGCATATTTCCATTCATTTTGCTGACCCTCAGAGCTTCTCTCCTGTCTCTCCCTGCCCCATTCCTGATCTGTTCCCCTGTTTTTGTAAATGCAATCTTATTAACTTTGCAAGTCAGTTAACATAGCACATATGTGGATGTGTGTAAATCCATACAGAAAGAAAGAATGAGAGAGAGAGAGAGAGAGAGAGAAAGAGAGAGAACAAATATTACCTTTAATAAGTAGAATTCCTTTAATGATATATTATTATCACAATATCATATCTCCACTTGAGATATCACCTGAGGATTATTCAGAACCTATCTCTTGAAAAAACAAATCAATCTGAAACTGGAATTAAATTTTTTACAGGCAGAGATAATGAGGACCCAGAGCTAATCAAAGTTCATATGCTTATGAAGCCACAGCCTTTTCCCCATTTTTTTCTTTTTATTTATCTTTTATTTTATATGTATGTGTGAGTGGCTGCCTTTATGTCTGTCTGTTCACCATGTAGGTCTCCTGGACTTGAAGTTACAGTTGTGATTTATCATGTAGGTACCAGGAATGGAATGAACTCCTGTCCTTCTGGAAGAGGAACACAAGCTCTTAAGCACTGAATTATTTCTCTAGCAATCACAGTTTTTTTTTTCCCTTGTTCCGGTCAACCCCGCTCGCTCTGCTCGACCCCGCTCGCTCCGGCCAGCCCCACTTGCTCCCGGCCGCCCCCATATGGCCCCCGCTTGTTCCAGCCAGCCCTGCTCGCTTCGATCGGCTCTGCTTGCTCTGGTTTGGCCCCGCTCGTTCTGGCCATCCCCGTTCGGCCCCACTCGCTCCGGCCCTGCTAGCTCCGGCGTCCCTGCTTGCTCCGTCCATCCCCGTTCGGCTCTGCTCGCTCCAGACAGCCTGGCTTGCTCCGGTTGGTCTCTCCGGTCCAAGGATTCATTTCTTATTATTCTTCATAAGTACGCTGTAGCTGACTTCAGACACACCATAGGAGGGCGTCAGATCTTGTTACGGGTGGTTGTAAGCCACCATGTGGTTGCTGGGATTTGAACTCATCACCTTCTGAAGAGCAGTCGGGTGCTCTAACCCACTGAGCCATCTCACCAGCCCCCAATCACAGTTTTGAAGAAACAAAAACACTTGCTATGAGACAGGCTGGGTAACTTTCAGGCGTATGCCTTAAAAATGAAATGAAAACAAATGAACACCAAAGGGACACGGTGCATAGGGACGTACCACAAATGAACACTAGAGGGACAGGTTGCATAGGGACGGACCACAAATGAACACCAAAGGGACACGCTGCCCAGGGACCACAAAGGTGAGGCAAGAACTGCACAAATTTGAAGAGTCTTGACAAAAAGAGAAAAATGTTAAATGGAACAATTCAGGTTCACCAAAATTAAAGATACCATGTTTCTCACTAGGTAGAACAGTATGGCAAGCGAAGGAAATTAAAGAAAGAGAAACAAATAGGAGGAGAAATCAAATTATCTCAATTTGCAGATGATATTTTACATATAAGAGATTCTAAATATTCTATCAAAAAAATCTTCTAGACAATCAACAGTTTCAGCAAACTGGCAGGACACAAAGTCAACTTACAAATATCAGTAGCCTTTCAATATACCATCAACAAATATACTAAGATATCATGAATACACTCACATTTACAATAGCACCAAAAACAGTAGACGTCTACAATATAAACTTTAAATATGTAAAGAAAGGGGTTGAGAAAGGCACGAGAAAGTGAAAAGGTCTAATATGTTCATGCATTGACAGAATTAATATTATGATACTGGCCATTGTATCCAAAGGGATTTAAAGACTCGGTGCAATATTAATCTAAATGCCCCAAAATTTAGTCAAATAAATAGAAAAAAATCCTAAAATTCATATGAAACCAAAAGTAACTCCGGGTAGCCAAACAATTCTGAGAAAAACATAATAATAATGAAGGGAACACTAATCAAGATCTTAAGACACACCATAGAGCTAAAATAATAATAATACATTTTTTAAAATTCAATATGATACTGGAATAAAAACATAAATGTAGATTAGTGGAACAAAGGCCCAAACATGAGATTAAAATATATATCCATCTGATGTTTGACAAAAAATCAAAACCATACACTATAAAAATAGATTCTTTTAGCAAATCATGCTAAGAAAAATGAATATTCACATGTAGAAAAATGAAATTGTACTTATATCTACCACTCTGTGCAAAAACTAGATTCAAGTGGATCAAAGACCTCAAATGTGAAACCAGAAATATTGAAACTTCTAGAACAGAACATGGGCAGTACCATGGAAGTTTAGGTGCAGGAAAATATTTTTCTTAACCTGGGAATTAATTATTTACCTGGGAATTATGGCCAATAATTGACAAGTAGAACCTCATAAAACTAAGAACATATATAGCTAAGTAAGTGAAGGAGAAACCTCCAAAATGGGATGTAATCTTTGCTAGTTTTTAATCCAAAAGCCTATATAAAGAACTCAAAACAGCAGTCAAAGGAAACATGATCCAATTAACAAATGAGCTAGGAATCTAACTAAACAGAGAATTATCAACAGAGGAAACAAACATGACTACAGATCAGCGCAAAAAGTGTTCAGTATCCATGCAATTAGGGAAATGCACATTAAAACAGTCTTGAGATTTCTTCTAACCACAGTTAGAATGGCTAAGATCAGCAGAACAACTAACAAGTGCTGAGGAGTTTGTGGGAAAAAGGATCCCCCATTCACTGTTGGTTGGAATGCAAATTGGAGCAGCCAGTCTGGAAGTCAATATAGACACACAATTACTGAGCTCATCCCCAAGAAAGACTCCTTCTCTCAGTGGTCATTAGGTAGCTGAAGCAACTTTTCCAGGGGTGTAAACCTATGAGATTTGTCCCCTTCCCCATTAGTATATCTTTTAATTTTACAAGGTCAGATCTTATTTATCCAGCCATTATGAGAAATTGCTTCAAAGCAAACTTCTTGGTATTTTTAGCTCTTGAAATCTTCTCTCAAAATACTATCATTTTTTTCTAAGGCATAGATCAGGATCAGTGAGAGAGAAGCATACACAGAAACTAGGTTTTCTACAATTTGTTGTTGATCTCTGTGTGTCGTTCAACACATGAGGTAACCCAAATTGCAAAATGTAAATGTCACATGTTCTCTCTCATCTGCAGTTTGCATAATAGAGGAAACTGTTACACACAATACTAAGGCTAGTGAAGCAGTGGATTGTAGAAAAGAATCTAGTATGACCACTTTGTTAGACCAGCATAATTCCTAACTAAATTCTAAATCTTCTTCTTACACTCATATATGATTATAATTATTACCTTCATCAAAGAAGCTGGGTTTTTTTTTTAGCAAATCACACAGAAAACAACTATATCCAATAACACAGAGATCAACAAATTGTATAAAGCCTAATCCCAGTGTATGCAACGACCTCACATCTCCTGATCTATGACTCAGCAAGCATCACAGTCGAGATGGAAGAAAGATTTCAAGAGTTAGAAAACCAAGAAGTCTACTTTGAAGTAATCTCTCATCATAATGGCTGCTAAACAAGATCTGAACTTAGCAATATCAAAAGACATGTTAATGAGGAAGGGAAATATATCTCATAGGTTTACACCCCTGGAAAAGTAACTACAGCCACCTAATGACTCCTAAGAGAAGGAGTCTTTCTTGGGGATGAGCTATAAAATTGGCTGTCCAAAACAAAGCTATCAGCCCTAAAACCCTATACACACAAACAAGAAAAGAAGATCCAGCAAGTTATATTTCGATACTTTCACATACACAAACATACATACATGCTTCAATAATTGAGGAAAAAGAGCTATTAATTTGAGAGGTGGAAGGCAAGGGAGAATTTACAAAGAGGAAACTTGAGATAAGATCGAGGAAAAAAGAGAAGAGGGGAGGTGATATAATTATATTTTAATTAAAATATGTGGCAGCATTTTCCCCCACTTAATTTAAATATTAATACAACAAGAAGCCTGTGATTGGACAGGGAAAAGGAAGGTGGAGCTAAGAGTTCCAGAAACAGAGACAGGGACAGGAAGAGAGAAGAAGGGAAGGAGAGGAAGAGATAAGATGGAACCTATAGGAGATGAACAGGAGCTAGAACCACACAGTGCTCAGGGCCATAAGTATTGCGGATTTCTTAGATGATTAAATAATAATTAGGATGCATCTGCCCCATCTGGGTGTATAGCTTGTGTTTATATCAATTAAGTTTGAGTTCCTTATGCGGGTGTTTTGTGGGTTGAGAATTTACTAATATAAATCTGACTGATAAATTGCAAGCCTCTAGAGTTTTGATTTTACTGGGGCTTGGACTGTGAGCAGAATCCACAGCAAGAGAATCGCGAGATGGGCAGTCGCGGCAAGGGGTTAACTACGGAGGCAGCGAGTACCAGTGATAACATGGATGGTACATTTTTAACATTTTTAAATGTGTAACTAAAATAAAATATAGGGCAAAAAAACCTCTTATGCTTCAAAGACACAGCCCAAAAAGTGAAATTAAAGTGAGGACAATCAGCAACGGGATACGATGAAGTATTTGCAATCACATTCAATTGACCACTAGTTTGAGCATTATACAAAGGACTGTTCCCGTTTGATAGTAAAACGGCAAGTGGTCCACTTTAAAACTAACCAAACACGCTAAACTTGGATATTTAGTTTATCTGTGAGAGGGAAAAAATGTTTCAAGGTATACAATAGAAAAGGGGGAAAGTGCTTAGGTAGGCTGACCTGCTTTATACAAACCAAATAATAATAATAATAATAATAATAATAATAATAATAATAATAATAATAATAATAATGTTAAGAAAAGCACACAGCAGGAATGAGGGTAGCAGAGAGGCAGAGACTTTCTCTCCCAATTCATTATTCTGAGGCTTTTCTTGCTCAGGAAAAGCACTTGGCAATCAACTATGATTCTCTTTCAAAGTTGTATCTTTTTCAGCCTCTCTGTGGAATACATCAACTCCACTGCTTTGATACTTCAAGGCCTGAAGTTTCATATCTTCTTCTCCAGCCCAAGTAATATGTGCCATTGAGTGAAGATATTATCCATCAAGACTACTGTAGTTAGCAACACTAGTGGACTTTCAGGGGTGAAGCAAACTGCAAAGGTATTCACCTACACAAAGAAGAAAAAGCAATATGAACAATAGGGAGCTAACTGTTAACAACTCTGATAATTGTGATGTCCAGCCCTGTGCTGTGGAATGCACTTGTAATGGTCAAAATAGAGCTGTAAGCCCCACCTGCACAAGGACTAGGTAACTTCCTGGAGTGCTGGGGCTATAGTTCCTTGGAAAATAACAAAGCCTCATGGGAACATATGATGGTCTATATGTTGGTCCTTATAAACATATACAAGAGGTGTCTCAGGTTCATTCCAGGAAAATGTGGCTAGGAAATTCCAAGGAATAGTCCTAACTAAAGCCCATCTTTTGGTCAGTATTAAATATTTTTAAAAGCTTGCTTTAAATTTGGTCCAGAATAGTTGCAGATGGAGGCTGGAAGGACCCTATCCAAGCACCTCAACTGCCACTGTGCGTGCCTGTCTGGTCCCCAAGAGTGTAACTTCTGAGTCAGAAACTTTGGGGTCCATCATAATACCATGAGGCCACTGGCTGAGATTCCTGAAGGACCAAGATAAACTCTCTAGCTTTTAAAAGGTCTTCTTGCTCTTATATTTCTGAAGATGGAACAAGAAAACATAATTCCTGAGTGAATTCATCTTCAGAATATCTTTATATTGTCTCAAATGGGAAACTGTAAGTGCAGTAGGAGGCACAGTATCTTGGTCCAGGTCTGTTGATAGAAAGGTGTTTCTAGTCATATGTTCACAGAGCTATCTCCAGGACAGCAGCAAGCCTATCCAGGTCAAGCGTGTCCCAGCAGTCAGAGGCCACGGGGCAAACCCTCCATGTGACTACCTCCTGAATAAACACAGGAAAGTAGATGGGCTTGGTACATGCCTATTTTGAGTCTCAGGACAGCAGCAAAGCTGAACTTGCTGTTCTCTGTGTAGGTAGAAGGGCTTCTCCCTGGGGAATACAGGAATTTGGACAAACTTGTTTATTTCTCTAGAATGTACTCTGTCTTTACTCACATAGGAAGATAATTTCTTATGCATCTTCCTTTTTAATGTGTCCTGAAAGAGGCACACAGAGTTAGACATAGTCCAACATCACAGTCTCTTAACAAGTCACAGAAGAATTTCGCTGGTTACTCCTGTGTGTAGCTACACTGATGATTTTGAAGGAAATATGTTAGAAGACCATGGGCTCTCAGGCTGGTGACTGCAAAATTCAATTAAGCAGAGGTCAAAGGAGAAGTTTTATTAACTGTAGCATGTAAGGAGATGGAATAGGCCTTGTTTGGAATGCAGTGTCTTCCTGGAACAGGCAACATCAACATATTTTCAGATATGTGATTAAATTCATAAGGACGATCATTGAAGGAGGATAACACAATTAAACACAGAGAGTTTCAAGTCATGGATCTCATGCTTTTTAGAGTTAAATGACAGAGGGCATGGGGAGAGAAAGACAGACTGGTTGACTGTGAGGGTCATGACAACTAGAATGGAACTTTACCCTGGATGAGTAGAGAAGCATGCTTAAGATTGTACCAGTGTTACTAAGAAAAGAGAGGGACATGTCAGAGCAATTCTGAGATTGGAAATGCCAGGTAACCACTGAACAGATATGGTGATCTGCATGGCATGGGTAGCCCCCATTATGCTGAGTTATGCCCCCTGTAAATCTGAGGCTAAAGAAACTCATCCTCCTACAAGTAGATCCTTTTCTGCATTGGATCACAACCATGAGAATACATAGCATTATAGAAGTTGGGGGCAAGAATGTGAGAGGAAATAAATTTTAAAAATACAGTGGGGTTTTGCAGAGCCATCATTGGTCTCTTGCATATGACCTCATAATGAGACTTTGCCGGGAATGTTAGATAAGAGCCAATAGCAAGCTGCTGCCTAAGGCTGGGTTTGTCCTTGTGCTTCAGAGAGGCAGTTGGTTGGTGGGAGAGCAGTTGGACTCTCTTGTTTCCCACAGACTTGGCCTTTCCCCAACTTGTTGGATCTGGATATAGTGAGTTATATTTGTTTTCTAGGATTTCAGTGTGGGCTTTTGGCATTTGGTGTTCATTTATTTTTTATTTATTTACATTATTTGTTTGTGTTTTAACTTATGTCTGTATGTTCTTTTTCTTCATTTCAAGTGTTATTCCTTTTATAAAGTTTATTTACTTGTCCTGTTTGCCTTTGTTCTTGTCTATTTTACATTAATTCTTCCTTTACCAAGTTATCGTTGAGTAGAGTGTTCTTCAGGTTCCATGTGTATGTGAGCTTTCTATTATTTTAGCTGTTATTGAAAGCCAGCCTTAATCTGTGATGATCTCATAGGGTGTATGGGAATATTTCATTCTTGTTCTATCTGTTGAGGCCAGTTTTGGACCAATTGTACAGCCAGTTTTGGAGAAGGTACTATGAGGTGCTGAGAAGAAGGTATATTCTTTTGTTTTAGGATAAAATGATCTATAGATATCTGTTAAATCCATATGGTTCATAACTTCTATTAGTATTACTGTATCTCTATTTATTTTCAGTTTTCATGATCTGTCCATTGATGAGAGCAGGGTATCAAATCTCCCACTATTATTGTGTAAGGTACAATGTGTGCTTTGAGCTTTAGTAAGGTTTCTTTTATGAATGTGGATGCCCTTGCATTTGGAGCTTATATGTTCAGAACTGAGAGTTCATCTTGGTGGATTTTTTTTTGATGTGTTTGCAGTGTAGTACTTAATCTTTTTTGATAAGTTTAGGTTGAAAGTAAATTTTATTGAATATAAGAATGGCTACTCCAGCCTGTTTCTTGGGACCATTTGCCTGGAAAATTGTTTTTCAGCTATTTATTCTGAGGTAGTGTCAGTTTTTGTTACTGGGGTGTGTTTACTGAATACAGCAAAATCGTGGGTCCTGTTTATGTAGTCATTCTTTTAGTCTATGTCTTTTTATTGGTTGATTGAGTCCATTAACTTTAAGAGATATTAAGGAAAAGATATTGTTTTTTCCTGTTTTTTTTCTTTTGTTGTTGTTAGAGTTGGAATTATGTTTATGTAGCTGTAAACAATATTTTGTTTTTTAAAGAGTGATTATTTTCTTGCTATTTCTAGGGCGAAGTTTTCTTCCTTGTGTTGGAGTTTTTCCTTTATTTTCTTTTCAATGGCTGGATTTATTTAAAGATATTGGGTAAAAAAATTTTTGTTATGGAATATCTTTGTTTCTCCATCTAGGTTAATTGAGAGTTTTGCTGAGTGTACTAGTTCGGGTTGGCATTAGTTTTCCCTTGGTGTCTGTATAACATATTTCTAGGACCTTCTAGCTTTCATAGTCTCTGGCAAGATGTCTGGTGTAATTCTGATAGGTCTTCCTTCATGTGTTACTTGACTTTTTCTCTTACTCTCTTAATAGTTTTTATTTTGTGCATTTGGTGTTTTGATTATTATGGGACATGAGAATGTGAGAGGATATAAATTTAAAAAACAACTGTGGGGTTTTGCAGAGCTGTCATTGGTCTATTGCAAGTGACATCACTATGAGATTTGGCCAGGAATGTTAGATACCAGCCAGTAGAAGGCTGCTGCCTAAGGCTGGGTTTGTCCTTGTGCTTCAGAGAGGCAGTTGGTTGGTGGGAGAGCAGTTGGACTCTCTTGTTTCCCACAGACTTGGCCTTTCCCCAACTTGTTGGATCTGGATATAGTGAGTTATATTTGTTTTCTAGGATTTCAGTGTGGGCTTTTGGCATTTGGTTTTCATTTATTTTTTATTTATTTACATTATTTTTTTGTGTTTTAACTTATGTCTGTATGTTCTTTTTCTTCGTTTCAAGTGTTATTCCTTTTATCAAGTGCATTTACTTGTCCTGTTTGCCTTTGTTCTTCTCTATTTTACACATTTGTTGGTATATATTAACTGTATACTATGAGAAAATTGTCTTGACTTCACATAACTGTTTATGCTGCCTTTTGATACTGTTTATCTGATTTATTTCACTTTCCCACTTTTTGTTAACTGATTTATTTCACTTTTTCATATTGGATATTTCATGTACTTCTCATTTTACAAGGGTTCAATCCCACTGCCTACTCATGACCTCCAGAAAACAAAATGTGACACTTGTGTTTGTGGATCTGGCATGTTTGAAGTCACACTTTTCTCCTTCAATGTATTTTCCTGAAACAGGTATTCCACTCCAGTTGTTGCCTGATGACAAAGAAAATTTGAAATTTTTTCTTTCCTCAGTTTTACAGACTATTGAAATTCTAGCCAGTTCTTGCTGCTAGTTGTTAAGACTGCAGAATTGTTTTGCTGTTTGTTAATTTTGCCCTTGGGATTCATGTTTGGTCTTACTTATTTAAATTTATATTCATATTTATGTTTATATGCACATAATTTTACTTTCTTTGAATCTTCTTTTATTTAATACATCCTAACAGCATTCTCACCTCCCTCACACCTCCCTGTTATGCCTTTGCCTCCTCTGTCTCCCAAATTTACTCTCCCTGTTTCCTTCAGAAAGGATCAGTCCTCCCAGGGATAGTGATCTAACATGGCAGACTAGGTGAAACAAGATTTTATTAATAATGTCGGATTTTCTTTGAGGGTTAATTAGTACCAATATTATTTCTTTCTTCATTAATTAGGAGCCATTATGGTTTTTTTTCATGACATGGTTTTTCTGTGTAGCCCTGGCTGTCCTGAAATTTACCCTGTAGACTAGGCTGGCATTGAACTCAGAAATCTACTTGTCTCTGTCTCCGAAGTGCTGGGATTAAAGGCTTGCATGACACTGCCTGGCTATGAGCCAATTTTTATTTTGAAACTCTAGTCTTATTTCCTTCATTACTTTTTCCTTGTATAAAACATGTATCTTTTTGTTTTTAACTTATTCACTTTACTCCCTGCTCACTGCCCCCCTCCTGGTCATCCCCTCCCACCCTCTTCACATCTCCTTTGAGTGTGTAGTCCCCAGGGTTACCCCCACCCTGCTATAACAAGTCTCTGCAGGCCTAGATATATTCTATCCCACTGAGGACAGACAAGGCACCCCAGGATTGAAGAATATATCGCATGTATAGGCAAGACCTCTTGGGAAAGCCCCCATTCAAGTTTTTCATGACCCACATGAACACGGGGCTGCACATTTGCTACATATGTGGGGGAGGCTTAGTTCCAAATGCATGTGCTTTTTGGTTGATGTTTCAGACTATGAGAGGCCGGAGGGTCCGGGTCAGTTGATTCTGTTTGTATTCCTGTGGAGTTCCTGGCCCCCATTCTTCCATAATAGTCCACAAGCTACATCCACTGTTTGGCTGTGTATGTCTACATCTCTATTAGTCAGCTGCTAGGTGGAGTCTCTCAGAGGATGACCATGCTAGACTCCTGTCTAGCATATTTACCTATTTATTTAATTATAACTAACTTATTATTTATATTGTAATTTACACTAATTTATTATTGGAAACTATAATTATACTATTTTATGATTTCAAATTGTCATGTCATATTATATGCTGAGATTGTCATAGTCATAATTACAAAACAAGTATAATACACTGCACTAAATTTATATTTCACTTAAGTATGTTACACATAAGCCATTTCACTTTATTCATTTACTTTATATCCCAACATAGGCCTACTTTTCCTCCCAGTACCCCCTCATATATATCTTCTCCAAATTCTTCTCCAGTTGTTGGGAACACACATGAAGACCAAGCTGTACTTATGCTACATATGTGTACTGGGAGTGACAGACCCCCAGGTCCAGCCCATGTTCTCTCTTTGATTGGTGGTTCAATCTCTGGGAACCCCCAAGGCATGCATATCCTGGACAGTGATCATTTCCTCCTGAATATTTCCTTCTGTCCACCATGTGTTTGTACTCATAATGTGACTTTTTTTTAATTTTCTTTTTAGTTTTTCAAGACAGAGTTTCTCTGTGTAGCCCTAGTTGTCCTGGAACTCACTCTGCAGACCAGTCTGGCCTCAAACTCAGAAATCTGCCTGCCTCTGCCTCCCAATTGTTGGGATTAAAGGTGTGTGCCACCACCACCCTGCTTGATAGTAAGACTTTTATAACAGCTCAGGCTCCTCCTTCCTCCTCACTCACAAGAGACAAAAATGTAACCCAATTCTCCTTGTGGAAATGCTTTCTTTCAATCAAACTATGTCTACTTGCAGCGACTTTCCTCGTCCCTCAAGAGTTTACTGGTCAAAGCACTTAGTATGTGGTCTTCTCCAGAGACCAATTATAGGCTATGCTGTTGTTCATTTTCATTGTTACAAACTGTCCTTTTGTTCTGCATAAGGCTATTTTGATTGTGAATGAAAGGCTCTGTAATCTATTCCTGAAATGGATGTGAAGTATCAAGCAGGAACAATTTTCTCTCATGAACAATTTTCATATATGTGTTTACCAAGGAATGGAGCTTATGCTTTCTCTGTTCATTGTGCTTATTTGGTTGTAGGATGAGGGTAATATTAATAGGGATGAGTCTGGATTTAGTCCTTTGTTTTCTCTTTCATGAAGTAATTTCTGTAAGCCTAGTATATATTTTTCTCCAACCTTTTTATTCATTTGGGGAATTCATGAAGCCTGGGCTCTGCTTTGATGGGAGTTGCATTTCTTGCTACTCCATACTTGTTGCTTCTGATTCTTGTGTTTACATGTTTTATTTCATCTTATTTCAAAATTTACACATCTAAAATCTCCTTTCATATTTTCTCATATCTGGAAGCATAAAAAAATCGAAGGATCTCTGAAAGATCATCTGGATTGCAGCCATAGTAGAGTATGTGTAGAACATCAACTTATTGTTTTCTGTTCTATAAAGTATATCAGGTCTCACTTGATCACTCAGGTGAACAGTTTGCATGGTGGTCTTGAAAATAGGCAGCTCATAATTGATGTGCTGTCAGTATTTCCCTTTGCATGCCCCCATTCACTGAAATCGTCTCTGATCCTTACTAGAATTCTTCCTCTACTGGTTGTGGTTGTGGTTTTCTGGTATTTATATGTCCTTGAGGAGCATCATTAGGTTGTTTGGGAGATCTCATATTTCATGATAGAAAATTCATTCTAAACTTGCATTAATTTTTATTCCTAGCCTCGTATATTCCTGGTTCTATATGAGAATAGGTGGTTGAGCTTGAGCGAAACATCATGGCCAGCCACATGGAAGAGAACATCCTTGAAAAGAATTTCAGGATGTTGTTATCTCTGGGTTGTGGTTCATTTGGGGAAGTAAAGCTTGCCTGCCATGTTCCCACACAAATACTGGTGGCTGTCAAGGTCCTTGAGAAAAACATCAACAGTATGGCTGACATCACTTCGGAAGTGGAACTCCTTCAATCTTTAGATCACAAGAATATTGTTCGATTTTTTTCACATGATTGACACACCGACAACAACTTATGTGATCATGGAGTATGTGGAAGGAGAGGACCTTCAGAAGTGCCTCAGGGCACTGGGCTGCCTGACAGAGGAGGAAGCTAAACCTGTTTTCCAGCAGGTCGTGTCAGTGGTTCACTTCCTGCACCAAAGACACATTGCACATCGCGATATTAAATTAGAAAACATTATGGTTGATGTGGCAGGAAATGCAAAGCTTTGTGACTTTGGTAGGGCAATTAAAATGACAGAAGGGCAGATGTTGGAGGAGACCTGTGGCTCCGTACTCTATTGGGCCCCAGAGATCTTGGCAAGGAAACCCTGTGATGGGCTGGCAATTGACATGTGTAGAATGGGGCACAGAGGGTGGGAAGAGATGGAGGACAGTTTGGCTAAAGGGGGAATTTTCACAGAGGAGAATGGAGGGTGAGAGCTATGGCAGATCTGATCAGGTCAGTGCTGAATAAGTCCTGTCTCTGTCAAGGTCACTAATTGATGCACTTTCATATTTCTTTTTGCTTTGAAGTGGGGAAACCGAAATGGCCTAATAGAATTAAGTCTTATTGAAGAGAGACTTCACAGCAGAAAGCCAGGACAGAACACAGGGTCCTGTGTTCCTCCAATACAGATCAACAGGCTTCTGTGTCTCTCTAGCCCTTTGGTCTGAACTGTGAGTGTGCATCTCCTTCATCTTATTCCAGCCCCATCACTGCTTGCTGGACAGAAATGTGGGAATAAGGAACATCTACCTGTTGAGGCTCTTCCTTCTCAGCTTTGTGTGTGCCCACAGCATCTAAAACAGATGCCTCTATAACCAGGAATGACTTGTCTTCTGACATATGGAGCCTCATCAACTTGGTCACTTTATCTCCTCCATCTTATTTTCTGACTGTGTTTTGGGAAGAACTTCAAGAAACATGTAAGCCCCCTGGAAGGACGGAGTTGGTGAAAGCAGATCAAGGGAACAATTGGCAAATGGGATAGAGTAGGTAAAAAGAAATGAGAGAGGTGTAGAATGAGGAATGGATTCTGTCCTTAACTCAGCATGAAAGAGGCAGGAGTCTGGGGCAATCAAGAGCAGGCACAAACTTCCCATGGAGTACAGCATGGGAGGTAGATTAGCATGGCCAGCCAGAAGAAGAAGAGGGCCTGCTCGGATCGTTCCTTGCATGGGTCAAGGCATACAAACAGGATTCTGTCTTGAACCATCATCCTGTTCTCTGCTGCTGAGCTATCATGTGGCAGGAAAAGGGGGCAGCCCTATTGGTCATTTGAGTCCCATCCTCCACAGCACTGATCATGTCTGTCTTCAATGTCAGGAACAGAGGCCCTTCATGATTCTTTCTGCTTCTTTGAGGGGAAAGTGTATTGTGTTGTGCAACAAGAGGGATGCACAGCAGAAATCAGAGGTGCGGTATAAAAATATATCAGGGCTGCAGGTCATAGCATCCTTCCTCCACTTATAGAGTCTCAGCTACCATGTGTAGAGTCCTTCACCTCACTGGAACACCTGCACTGCTTGCTGGACTTCCCTAAGTAGTCACATGCAGCGATGTCGTGATAAAAGTCTACATCCCTAGTTTTGTCATGTTTGTGGGAAAAGGTTTCCATAGCATCTAAAACAGTTGCCCTGGAAACAGATATTTGTGTAAGTCTCAGGCTTTGCTCCTCTTTAATCACTTGATTACACCCAATATATCTTGTGAAGGTTCTTTGGAAGAAGAGCGGAAACCCTGAACGATCTGTTGGAGCTGGGAAATATACAAATGGAGGTAAGCAGGATGGATAGGGAAAGGAGGAAACAAATGGACCTGTAGAGAGAGAAATCAAGTGTGTGCTGAGATACTTCCTGTCAATGAATAAGGAGAAATGGGTGAATGTGTGGACTGGGTCAGGGATCTTGAACAAGGAAGACCAGGAACAAATGGTCCCTGCAGACAGTGTGAGTTGTCAGGACATGGTAAGCCATGTGAAGAGGCCCTGCTCTAATGGTTACTATCAAGGTAGAAAAGTGGGAGGCTGCCTCATTAAATACACTCTCTTGTTCTGGGCAACTGATGGAAGGTGTGACATCTCCATTGTAGAGAGCCGCTCCCGAGTCGGCTCTGTTGCTATTCTAAGATGGCACTGACATTTTGTTACCACCCCTAGTTTAGAGCCAGTAAACGACACAAAAGCACGTGCACCTGTTGTTTAACTGCCGCCCAGCAGCAGTTAATTGAGTAATGGCCCAGCAGCCAATCCGGTTAAGACACGCCTCCTCCTTGGCTCTGGGTTTTTTT
>LR750880.1:122954-204263 GCA_902729485.2 Mus minutoides | reverse complement strand
TGATTCTACTTCCATTTTTAGGTCCTGGATGGCTTTGTTCGTTTCCATCACCTGTTTGGTATTGTTTTCCTGTAACTCTCTAAATTTTTCCTCTATAACTGCTTCTAGTTGTTTAACTATGCTTTCCTGTATTTCCTTCTTATAGTCTTCCATCCTCATCATGACGAGTGATTTTATATCCATGTCCTGTTTTTCTGGTATGCTGTTGTATCTAGGACTTGATGGGGTGGGTGAGTTTGGATCTGGTGATGCCAAGTACCCTTGGATTCTGTTGCTTCTGTTCTTACGCTTACCTCCTGCCATCTCTAACCAAGGAGACCTGGCGTTGGTGCGGGCCAGAAGGGAGAGTCTGAAATGGTCTGGGCCTATCTCTGTCCTGGCTGGTGACTCAGGTCGCAAGGGATTGGGCAGGAACAGATGCTGCGTTCAGCTGTTCACCTTGATGTGTGCCTCTGCGATTTCAAGGCCTCTGGTGTGCTCCACTCACCTTTAACCCCGAAGTGTGCCTAATGTCCTGGGGTTTGGAGAGTGCGCTGGCGGCCCTATCTGCTGCCTTCGAGGGGTCCCCGCCTCTGGTTGGACTGAGGTCCTCTGTTCCAGCTGCTGCTGCAACTGGCCACTGGACCCTCTGCGATTTCAAGGCCCCTGGTGCGCTCCACTCACCTTTAACCCCGAATGTGCCTAATGTCCTGGGGTTTGGAGAGTGTGCTGCGGCCCTATCCCCTGCCTTTTTTGGTTTTTCGAGACAGGGTTTTTCTGTATAGCCCTGGCTGTCCTGGAACTCACTTTGTAGACCAGGCTGGCCTCGAACTCAGAAATCCGCCTGCCTCTGCCTCCCGAGTGCTATTTTTTCCTCTTTCAATGCTTCAATAAAGCTTTGCTGTAGAAGGATCCTGTGTGCGGCCTGCTTCTTCCTGCTGGCGGGATACGGTGGGTCGCACTCCCATTATTTGGTTCATCTTGTACCTGTGTCATTGTCCTCACAGCCCCTTTCATCCATTTAGTATTGTTCAGCTCCACTATGGCAAATTAAGTAGACCTTGCTGGGACTGATGCCAGGTATTGTCTCTAGGAGGCCAGCGACCATGGTACTACATCGTATCTATTTCCAACCAAGAATTCAGGCTTAAGAAAAAACACTGGTGATCATGATGTTGGAGATGTCATCCACTGGTAAAGTATGGCATACTGGTGATGTGTTTTGTGAGGTGTTTTCTAGGACACATTCCAGGTAAGGAGCAGATCACTGTGTTGAAATGGCAACTGAATTCCACGGAGAATCTTGAGACCTAATATATGGGAATCATACACTTGAAAGTAAGGCTGAGTACAGTAAGTATCTTTTTGTTGTAGAACATGAGTCTCTGATGTCTGGTCTTAGCATAGTGGAGAAAAGGAACACATAAAGTGGTTTATGCTAGTATCCCATACACAGAGGCAAAGTGGTGACTGTTTCCTGCAAGAATTGGAAAATGAGGGCTGGCAGAAACATGGTAAAGCAGGAACTATTTCCTCCTTCGTACTTGGCAGCCAGCTTCTATTCTGACCACCTGTCCTTGGGTTTTTATTGAGCACTTGGTCATATTGACAGTATTGGCCAAGTCTTCTTCCCAGCAATATGACTGGAAGCTTGGCTGTTAATACTTTCTAGAGTCCAGATCATCTGGTGAGTCCTGTGTCGACAAAACAAAAAGCTCTTTTCATAGTGGGTGATAGTAATTTTGACTTCTGTATCATCAGACAGGGTCAGCTTTTGTTTCTGTTGCTAATCAGTGAAGCTAGAGCTGTTCAATGGATGGGGGTCCTGATGCATTGTCTAAATGAGATAGAAAAATTTCCTTTCCTGACCTTTTATGTTGCATGAGACAGGAACATACTATATAGCTCATTTTTTTTCTGTTCAGGAAATATTTATGTAAAATAGGTGGCTCTAAAACTCACAGAGATCTCCCACACCACTGTAGCCTGAGTACTACTATTGTACATGGGTACTTCCCTGCTTTGAGTAAGGTACAGCAGCAATAATCAATTTTTCTAATGTTTCAATGTAGAATCATTCCAGTTCTGTGTTTTAATCATTTTGGTATGAAGAGAATTGAACTGGAGATACTGCCCTCCATTCCATCCAGGGTGGATCATGAACATGGAGCAAACCTCAAATCTAACCTTCAGAACAGAAGTCTATGTTGTCATGGGGATGAGTTCCTTAAGGTGGTAATTTCATCTGGAATACTTCTGTGGAGAGATGCCAGTGCTCTTGCTGACACATCCTTGAAAATAAGCCACAGAGTGTGACTCTATAACCTTGCCTACTTTCAGTGGATCCCTCACCTGAAGTCCAGGCACAAGTCATATGACCTCAGCCTGACAACTCTGGACAATCTAAACTGTCTAGCCAGTCTGATTGACAGAGTTCTTTTCATCTGAGCCAAGAGATCACACAGGAGGACTCAAGGTGGGTCACTGAGACAATTGGTGCCTGCATTATATTGTTGAAGGCAGTCTTCATTTCATGGTTTCAAATGGCAGAGAAGAGCATCCTGTTCTCTTGATCCAACACCCAGATATGGTCTGATCATCTGCTGACTTTCATGCTGCAGTCTTGCTTTCATGGGTCTCACAGAGCTTTTCTGCTTGTCAAAACACTTTGGACTTAGGTTTAAACCACTGAAACTTGTTTATCCTGGCAGGGTAATGGGGAGCCAGGAATGCAAGAATCTCAGTTCTAAATGACCCAAAGAACAGTACAGGACACTTTGGACTGCCTGTGATGGGAGAGGTGAAGTATCTGCATCCCTAAAAGTTGTTGAACCTCTCAGGGAGGCCACTGTCCTATTCCATGTTCTTAGAGCATTGTCATTATGTTCAGGCTCCTAACCACCAAACTTGTATCTAAGTGAAAACAAACCATTTTTGTCTTTGTGGAAAGGCCTGTGACACATAGCCCATTTATCTTGACATGTTTCTGAAAAATGTCAAAACTTCATAATTGAGGCTGGCAGTGTGATTTTTCCCTCTGTATCCTCTTCATATAAGTTTTTCATTAATTTTTTGAGATTGTCTTATTCCATTGAAACAGAGACATTAAATGCTTTCCAGGGATGGGTATGAAAACTTAAAAGCCTGATTTCAACATGCCAGTTCCCCAGAAATTCTTGCCTGTGTGTAAAATGAAGTAGTTGAGCTCAAGATGGACAGCAGAGGAGGAGAAGCAGATTTTGTGGAGGCAGAAGGAACTGTGGTAAATTTCAAGGAATTAGAGTGCATCAAACTACTGCCTTATAAGGTCCCTTTCACATATCCTTCTTTGAATGGATGAGCTTTATATTTTCTGAAACAGGGGATTCCGTGCTGTGGACTGAGAGAGCAGAATGAAGGAAGAGCCCTGCACGAAATCCAGAGAACAGCGTGCATGTTCATTCAGCATAGAGACCTCTATCCAACAGAAAAGGAGTTAAACCATCTACCCTGTATTTCTTCTCAGGGAACCATAGTTAATAAGGAAACATGGCCCAGGTCTGGCCTCTCACAGTATCTTTTTCAGAGGGTACTTTGAGCCAATACCATGTTCAATATACCCATGAATGTTCCAACTCTGTGGCCAAGCCTGTAGAGAAATACCACAGCAATACTCGTTTCTCTCATTCTCATCAGATTTCCCACATGAAGTCAGAACAGCTCCCTCACCTTCTTCCTCTATGTCCCCTCCCTGCTGTTGTGTTTGCAGCCTGTCTTTAGTCCTCTATCCCTCCCATCACAGACGTCATAGTCCACTGCATGCTGGCTCAGTTTAATCTGTGTGCTTAGGAGCTTCAGTGTGCAGAGTTTTATCAGAACCAGATCTGTCTCCTAACAGGAGAGTACCTGCAAGCTGGAAGGAAATGGGCACCACTATACATGGAATATATAGATGCTGCCACACTTTGGAGGGTTCATAGGGCTTGCTGAGCCTAGAACAGTGATTGTAGAAGATAAGCTATTGAAATTTTGCCTAACTTCACACTGGTCTACAGGTCAGGAACCCTGAGTCTGCCCTGGCCATCCTCTCACCCTCCACAAGAAAAGGGTCATTTTCGTATTACAAAGTATAAAAAGGGAGAGAGAGAGAGAGAGAGAGAGAGAGAGGAAGAGAGAGAGAGAGAGACCAAGAGGGTCCAATTAAGGAATGGACTCAGAGGGAACCTGAGATAACTTAGTGTAAATGACTCTTTTTCCTAAAACATTTCAGTAGGAAGGGTTTGAAGTAAAGAGGGTAAGCATCTTCAGTTACATCTATGTCCTGACATTCATTCTGCCAGTGGGCACAATCAACTACATTTGTATTAAGTTTTAGAGTCATGATCATAAGCATTCCCACAACCTAGCAGAATAAATCAGCCAAGAAGTACTTAGTCATTTTTTACTTGGCCCATAGCTGGCCTGCTTGTCAGTTAGTGTCCACTAACATGGTCTTCTGTGGGCCCAGGCACCTGAAGTTTTCCACGGAGACCTCTATCCAGGCTGGTGGGAAGGCCCCAGGGATGGAAGTGAGTGCAGGCAAGGAGACAAGCCTATGCAGCACCTTCCAGGTCTCGGGGTAACTCTGAGCCTGGGTCAGACACCCCAGTGAGGAATGCAGAGGGACTGGGGCATGGTTCTTTGGGAGAGAAGATCTCTTCCCAAGTGATACAGCTCTACATATGGAAAGTGCCCTGTGACCAGAACATACAGGACAATGCCCAAGCTCCACATGTCAATTGCCAGCCCATCATAGGGTTTCCTTGCCAAGATCTCTGGGGCCCAATAGAGTACGGAGCCACAGGTCTCCTCCAACATCTGCCCTTCTGTCATTTTAATTGCCCTACCAAAGTCACAAAGCTTTGCATTTCCTGCCACATCGACCATAATGTTTTCTAATTTAATATCGCGATGTGCAATGTGTCTTTGGTGCAGGAAGTGAACCACTGACACGACCTGCTGGAAAACAGGTGTAGCTTCCTCCTCTGTCAGACAGCCCAGTGCCCTGAGGCACTTCTGAAGGTCCTCTCCTTCCACATACTCCATAAATATGCTTTTGCATGTATCTCTGTGTGTTCAGTTCTCTGCATGTTAAGGACCTTCAGGTTTCTCCATGTTAAGACACTATGGCATAGGACAGCTAGTGCCTACTTAAGGGACCCTGATATGGCTGTCTCGTACAGAAGTGGATGCTCATAATCATCTATAAGAGGGAACACAGGGCCCACAATGGAGAAGCTAGAGATAGAACCCCAGGAGCTGAAGGGGTCTGCAACCCTAGAAGAGGATCAACAATATGAACTAACCAGAACCCCCAGAACTCATGTCTCTAGCTCCATATGTAGAAGAAGATGGCCTAGTCGGTCATCATTGGGAAGAGAGGCCCCTTGGTACTGCAATCTTTATATGCCCCAATACAGGGGAAAGCCAGGGCCAAGAAGTGGGAGTGGGTGGACAGGGGAGCAGGGAGGGGACTTTCGGAATAGCATTTGAAATGTAAATTAAGAAAATATCTAATAAAAAAATTGGAAAAAAAAAAGCAGTGAGGCTGATGCCAATCCTTCATTCCCAGCTTCTAGAGGCCTTGACATCTGTGTCCCCTTGTCTCTGAGCTGGCAGTGGCAAGCAAGTCATTGCTATATGCTGAGGGACCCCGCCTCTTCCACCATTCCTATTGGAGATTAGGATAAAAGCTTCTTTGGAAACCTTTATATTACATACCATAATTTATATTTGAAGAGTACAAAAATACGTAAAATAATAATTCCTGTGTTATCTAGTTTTCTTTGTGCATATGGGTTTATTGATTGCAAAAGATTTTAAATTTTCAATGCAACATGCATACCCAAACTTAAAATGAGGCAGTTTTTAAAGAAGGATGATCAGCTGTCTAGACGGATACTATCTGCAGGCCAGAGCAAACCATTGTGTTTCACAAGCCTTCTCATATTTAGAGGAGTGATAATTATTTCATCATGATAAAATTGTGATGTGAATTAAGGGAAGAGAAAAACTTTGGAAAGACCTAAAGGTCTTTTGAAGGTCTGTTTGAAGTGTCAGAGCTCCAAATCAAATGAGATAGATTACACCCCAGCACCGAGAAGTCTGAGGCAGGAGGATTGTGAAACCAGTGCCACTCTTGGCTACATAGTGACTTATGAGGCATCCTGAGATATGTGCAGAGATACTGCATCACTCTCACTTCCCCCACCAAAAGAAGGAGGAGGGGGAGATGGCAATCATCTATATTCCTCTGCTGAAATTGGCTACAACACACCTCAGAGTCTCATGAAACATCTATCCTCTCTGCTACATTGTAATTATAGCTGCTGTTTTCTTTGAAATATTTTCAAAAAGAAATGGTTTTCCATTTCTAAAAGCACTGCCTGCATTCTAGAGAATCTAGCTGTCTATGCTTGTCTGTCCCCTTGAAAGATGGTATGAACCGACTTGGTACATTGTTCCTTCCCTCACTCCCTGGAGTGGCCAATCTAGTTTTCTTTATTTGATTTCCAGCAATTTTTTTACTGTCTCACTTTCCATAAAGACTTTTCTCCTCTACTTGTCTGTGTCTCAAGTTATGTGAGAATTAAAAATAAGACAGTTATAAAGGTACTCAACACTGTGACAGTAACTGAATGTTACCTTGTCATCCTTCTGACCAGCAGTAGTAGATGTTGTTTGGAACTCAATAGTCTCTTACTCCTGAGGAATAGAGGCTTTTCTTCCTACCCTCCTTTTTGTGTATTTACAAGTCTTCAGGCTATAGCAAACAACAGCAAACAAAGAGTACATGAAGGTGCATCTTGCCAAAAAGACAAAGTAGAGTATAAGCACCTGAGAAGCTATTCATCATTAGTCATGAAGGTAATGCAAAACAAATCTATTGTGAAGGATATTTAAGGCTGAAATACTACATGTCAGTGACAAATAGAGTATGATATACTACTGGTGGAACACTGTAATAATAGTCATTTAGAAAAAGGCTGTGACAACCTCTTGAAAATGTAAACATATAATCTTACAACTCTGCATTGAGTTATATATCGAAAACTCTGAACATGAGAGCTTAAATATTTGTGCATCATGTTTTTACAGGCATCATCCACTATAACTGAAGGCATTCTGGATGCCCATGGATGAGCAAATGGATAAAGAAATCATAGTACAAGCAGACATGCAATAGTAGTGAGCATTAATTAGGAAGGAATTCGTATGGTGTGCCACTACAGAGCTTATCCTTAAGTTCATTCAACTACATATAACAAACCATTCACAAAAGTCAAAATCATTTTACTTTTCTAAAGCTTCTAGACTTCAAGGAGATAGAAAGGAAAATGGTGGTGCCAGCGATCAGGGAACAGAGACTTAACATTGATGGGCTCTTACTTTCCAGGAGGAAAAACCTGGATCATGAAAGACAAATGCTCAGATAGAGGGTTATATAATATTAGTGGTAAAATAATGGTCTCCTCCACAGAAACCATCAACGACTTAATTTTATCTAGATATTTTATTCCCTAAAGGAGGTAGTTTTATGTACAATCTAAGATGTTGGGGATGGACAAAAGTCTGCTATCAAAAAAAGAGATGATAGCTTAATGATATTTCTACTTTCTCAGGTTACTTACTAGTTTTCAATAATAAGTCTTGGAGTTGCTCAGATTAAAAAGAAAAAAAAAAAATCCAAAGATTAAATATATTGAGTTAGCTCAGAATTATAAAACTGAGCTTCAGCATCTCTTGAACCTAACAAGAGCATAAACAAGAGCTCACTAAATTGAAAAAAATAAGAAATAAAAAAATTATAAAACGTATTTTTTTTAAAGATTTATTTTATTTTATTATATGTAAGTACACTGTAGCTGTCCTCAGATACTCCAGAAGAGGGAGCCAGATCTCGTTACGGATGGTTGTGAGCCACCATGTTGTTGCTGGGATTTGAACTTATCACCTTCGGAAGAGCAGTCGGGTGCTCTTACCCGTTGAGCCATCTCACCAGCCCCAAAATATATTATTCTTAAGGCTAATTTTATCATATAAAAATAGCCTCCATGTCTAGACTTGGCAAATTCAAGCACTGTCCCGAGCAAGCCACATAGAACTTGCTCACAATGACCATGATACAACCCAAAGACAAGATGGAGCTTAGAAGGAAGGAAGACCAGGATGTGGATGCTTCAGTCTTGCATTTAGAGGGGAACAGGATGATCATGGAAGGTAGAGGAAGAGGGGGCTCTGGGAGGGAGAAAGGAGGGGGAGGAAATAAGGGAAGCAGTATCAGGAACTGGAGGAGATGTGAGAGAGGTACAGAGGGTCAGGAAATTGAACAAAAATATGTAGCAAGGGGTTGAGGAACTGGGGATAGCCACTAGAGGGTCCCAGACACCAGGGAAGCATGAGACTTCCAGGACCCAACAGGGATAATTTTAGCCAAAATGCACAGAGAAAGGAGAGATAGAACCTATAGAGATCACCTCCAGTAGATAGGCACAGCCCCAGTAGAGGGATGGGGCCACCTACCCATCTCAAAGTTATTAAGTCAGCAGAGGAAGAACAGGGACAAAAAAATAGAACAGAGACTGAAGGAAGGGTCAACCAGAGACTTCCCCACCTGGGGACCCATCATGTCTACAGAGACCAAACCAAACATTGTTGCTGTGGTCAAGAGGAGCTTGCTGAAAAGAACCTGTTGTGGCAATTCCTTGGAAGGTCTGGCCAGCAACTGACCAATGCAAATGTGAATGCTTGAAGCCAACCATCATACTGTGCTCAGGAAACCTGGTGGGGGAGCTGGCAGAAGGACTAGAGGAGCAAAGGAGGATTGCAATCCCATTGGAAGAACAACATAGAATGACCTGACCAGCCAGTTCTTCCAGAAACTAGGCCACCAACCAAAGAGTGTACCTGGAGTGATCCATGTCTCCAGATACATATGTAGCAGAGGATGGCCCTGCCTGACAGCAATGGGAGGGGAGGACCTTGGTTCAGGGGTGGTTTGATGCCCCAGTGTAGGGGGATGCTGGAGCAGCAGGGCAAGAAAGGGTGGGTGTGTGGGGGAGCACCTCCATACAGGCAAAGGGGAGGGCAGATATGGGATGGGGGGTTGGTGAAGGGGTAACAGGGAAGTGGGATATCATTTAAGATGGAAATGAATGGAATGGTTAATAAAAAATAAAAAATAATGTACTTGCTGTTTGGTTCATCGGCTTCTAATGTACTCTGTAATTCAATTTCTATTTCTAAGAATCAAGGGGCTAAGGTCATAAAATGCTGACTCCTGGAATGAATAAAAGAGAACCTGAGGTAAATGGTTAAACTGATAGGAAATTTCTAAGGAAGTAGCTTATGCAAATAAATGACTGGGCTTTAGTCTGCAGGATAGAGCTATCTCAAGCAGGTCCCCTTTCATTCATCACTGAGTCATTCTTCTATTGCCCCTGGTCACCTCTTTCATATATTGAGCATTGCACAGTAATACTGAGTGACTTTAATACCGACTCTAACCAATAATCTGGTCACCCTGACAAAAAGAGAAAAATCCTGACGTTAAATAGATCAAATGGAGCTAACAGAACTCTATAGAATGTTCCACCAAAGCATTCAAGAACATACATTCTTCTTACTAGCTCATGAAACTTTCTCCAAAATTAAACACGTTATTAGGACATGAAAAAAAAGTCTTCAAGAACGTAGGAAATTTGAAATCCTGCATCCCAACTTGTTAAGGCAATTTTATAAGTAGCAGTTTCCTACTTATATCAGCTAAATTCCAAATGAGACAGAGACTATAAGATTTATTTGTGATGTTTTGCAGCATAATATCTGAGTAGTTATTGATCTAGTTTAACCCTCTAAGCTAACTTGGCTACCTCTCAGGGAAGATTTCTAAGATACTTGCATTTTAGTTGTGATTTGGCTTTCTCTGCTCCAAGTGTTTTTTCATGGTGTCTCTTTGATCCTCCCTTTGCAGTGACTTTTCCTTCTTCTCTCTCTCTCTCTATTTCCATCCGCTCACTAGAATCAGAATTCCAGCCTTATTCTCTTCCCTGCTCAGTCAGTGTCTGATCAGATTTTATTAACTAATCAGAGAATAAGCGGGAGCGATATTTATATAGTAGTGAGACAAGAATTACTTAGAATAAGCATTGAAAGGCCATGTCCAGATGGCAACCAAATATGGGAGCAGAGAAATCAGCATTTGAATAATAAAAGGATAATCTTTACGCACAGTACAAAATCATTATACCTTTATCATCTGACCATCATGCATTAAATATGGATATCAACAAAAGATATATAAAAATTATACAATTTCATGGGAGCTTAACAAATCGCTGTTGAATGAAAACTGGGGTCAAGACAGAAACCAAGAAGGACATTAAAATCCGTTAGAACTGAACAAAAATGAAAACATGACATACCAAAATCTATGGAACACAATGAAGATATATTTAAAAGGAAAGATTTTAGGCCTAATCAAACAGCACAGTTTAAATGTATTATTTACGTGATGTCCCAAACTACACCCAAATGAAGTTTTATAAAAAGAAAAAAAAATTAGGTCAAGAAAATGTGATCGAATACACTTATAAGTCCAGCTTTTAGGAAGTGGAAGCAGAGGAGTTCAAAGCCAGGGTTAGTCTCATCTATATGAACTTATGTCCAAAAAAGAAAGACAAGTAGGGAAAAGACAGCAATACCAAGGACTTCAGATGAAGGCTGGTGGACGATGCAGCAGGAGAGAACAATCACAGAGATTTCAAGGTGTGGGTAAGGAAGTGTTAATTAAAGGGGTAGGGTGATGTTTTTAGTGCAGGAGTTTCCTCTTCCTTCTGTATACCAGCATGGGGAAACAACACCTCACTATCTCTATGCATAAATGCTTTATTTGAGTACAACCATGTCCAACTGCTTAGGGTGATATGGCTGCTTTCACAGTAAATGGAGAATTGTGTAGTTGCAAAGTTACCATATGATCAGTAAATCGTAACATATTTACCATATAGTCCTGCACAAAGATGGATGCCTGCTCCTTCCTGCTAGGTTTGAAGATTACCCCAAAGTCCATGTGCTAGAAGCAATCATCCCACATTCATCTCCGAATGCTACTTTGAAAGGGACTTGGAAAGTAAATGGGATTGGGTGAGAATATGAAGTTGAAATCATAAAATTGTATTTGTGGCTTTATAAAGCAAGAACTAGAATGTTTGCTCTGCTTCACTGATGCCTTTGCCTCATTACTGATGCAGAATGAGGCCCTCTATTCTTAACTTATTGATAAATTACTCAGTGTAGGCTATTTTGTCATAGGAAGAGGAAAACAAAGATCCTACTATATAGAGGGTGCCACCATTGAAGGTTTTCAGGACAACCATGTTTACCATGTTTACATTTGAATGGACAGAACAGAGGAAACACACTGACCTATTCTTTTAGCTTCCTTGTCTCCAGAATTCCACTCATCTCTTAGAGAAGCAGGATTAGGGACTATCTCTTCTCAGAACTACACACAGCCCAGGAGTTTTGAACTACTTGTCGTGTAAGATTTTCAGGGCAGTAACAAAGTAGTTCGCTGTCGATATTTTAAAATTATAACAATATCGTCTAAAGATTTATTTCTTTACACACTCCATATCTGATGCAATTCCTAGAGATCAACCAATATTGATGAATAAATGATAGAAATCACCAGTTACTAGAACAATATAAGTATCTTTATTTTTTACTCATATTTTATTTATGAAAGAGGATCCTCTGAGGAGATCTCCATCTTTTTATAGAATTCAAAGCTTCCTATTTGCCTGATCATAGCACCTTTTGGGTTTCTACTAGAACATGTTGCCAGAAGCTACTAGACATCACCAGTGGTCTCGTTAAGTCTCAAAAGAAAAAAGGTGAGGACAGTGCACTGTTCTTCCTTCCATAAAGGGAGGTCAAGAGTATGGTTTAGTCGCTTTCCCCCTACACTGAGAATTAATTCAACCTGTATGCCCCTTTCTTCATAGGAAAGAAATCCAACCCTGATTTTGAAGCTACATGTGGCCAAGACTATCGAAAATAAGCTGATTAATCATAATACAATATGGTAACGCTGACAAATGATTTCTCAAAGAAAGCCAAAGCATTCATGCCAAGATGTTCTCATGTGTTCGGGATCAGGTCAGAGTGGGTGGATTCCTGTGCTGCCAGTTAACCTTGGAGCAGGATATTCACTAGCCTGAAGGAGGACCTTGGTAAGAGACTGTCAGAAAGGGGAGATGTGCAACAGTTCTGCTTTACATCCTTACTGATACATACTGCTTGTGCTTAAACAGGAACTGTAAGTAATTAGATATAGGTTGAAGTCTTGAATTCACTTAGTCTTTAAATGAAATGGAATTAAACACTGAATAGAAAATATGCTGTTAGGCTGAAGAGGTGGCTCAGTCATAAACGGCTAGGTTCACAACCATAAGAAAATAGGCTAGTCGTTTTTGAAAGATGAGTGGGGTTGTTGGTTCTTTAAGAGACAAGGGCAAATTTCAATGACCTTGGCTAACAAGAAAAATGTTATCTATCTTTTTTTTAAAAAATTGTTTAGGCTTATTTTCTTTTATGTTTGGCTGTTTTACCTGTGTCTGCAGAAACAAGAACAGGGCATAGGTCCCCTGAAACAGGACTTACATATTCTTATAAGCCACTTCGAGTATGAAATAGTTGCATGCAGTGTAGGATATCTCCAAAGAGACAGCAGGACGTAGAACTTTCTGCAACGGGGCAATTGATTGATTTGCTCCTCTTGTATGGGTCTTATACAGGTAAGCATATCTACTCTGAGTTAGTTGATACATTCACCATTGCTGTGTCGTTTGCAGAAGTCAGCATTTTATAGCTGTCCTCTGTCTGCTGGTTCTGATACTCTTTTGCTATTTTGTGGAGTAGTTTCCATAGTGTTCAGTTTAGTTCTCTTCTGAACGTGTGCTAAGATTCTGAAGTGAGTCCACCTGATTCTTGGTATTATTTATTTAGAACGTGCTTTATTATTGCTTCAACTCATCTCTAAGTTATAAATCTGTTTAAATGACTTATGTTTATTGGTTTAATCTTGAGATGTCAAGTGTCTCTAGGAATTCATCTATTTCTTTTAGACTTTTCACTTTACTGGGGAAAAAAGGCTTTTAATGTATGTTTTTATAATTTTCCTAATTTTACTTCTATCTGTTAGAATATCTCCGTTTTCATTTCTCATTTTATTAATTCGGGTCTGTTAACACACACATTCTCTTAGGCCTTCATTCATGGCTTCTTACATGTGTGTTCTTTTTCCTTTGCTTAGATTGACTTAGGTTTTGTCAGAGTGTTTATATTTCCAAAGCCCCAACTTTTTATTTAATTGATTCTTTATAATTTTTGACTTCTATTTTATTAACTTCTGGCCTTATTTTGCTTGTAGATCCATGGGGAGTCCCCTCGACTCCTTTGGAGTTTGTTTTCTTTTTGTTTTTCAGTGTTTTTGGATGCATCATTTAGTTATTGAGCTTCAGGTCTCTTGATTGTTGTTTTGTCTAGGCATTCAAAGTTGAAATACTCCATTATGTTCACATAAAAAACAGAAAGTTATTTAAATTTTCCTGTGTTTTGTTAAAAGGTTGTTTGTTTGTTTGTTTGTTTGTTTGTTTGTTTGTTTGTTTTTACATGTGGTCAATATTGGAGAGAGTTGTTTGTCCTGATGAGGAGAAAGCTTAGTTTTAATAATTTCAGATAGATGTTCTGTAGGATATTTTTTGATCTTTTGTGTTATGATTTCATTTGATTCCAATGTTCCTTTTTTTAGTTTGTGCCTGGACAACCTAATAATTTTTGAGAATGGGGTACTAAAGAACCCAATATCATTGTAGTGGTTATTCTGAGGATTTAGACCTAATAGACAGAATTTGTTTTATGAAATTGGGCATGCCTGTGTTTGGTGCATATGTGGTTATACATATTTATGTATTTTCTTTTTTAATTACCCCCTTACTTGGCCGATGGGCTGTCAGAAGGGTACTGAATATTTGTGGACCTTCACCCTCTTTCTTCCCTGGTTTCTGGCTGCCTGTTTCAACTATGGCAAGCTGCTTACCATTTCTGTTTCTCATTTACTAGAATCTGGTTAGTGGTCCACAGTTTGTTGTGTGGTAGAGGAAGCAAACAGAGCTGTTGAAAGGGTGAGTAGCACTTTAGTTCGTCACGGTAACCATGAACGAAGCAGTTGCAATCAATGGTCACTAAATACATATCCCATACTGGTAAAGACTGTGGACTTTTCTCATTTTATAGTCACTCTAAAGCCATACCTGTTCAATTAATAAATGGCACTGTTATATGAGGGAAAGAGTCTAAGGTGACACTTTGAGTATGAAAAAAATTGCATGCAGTATAGGATATCTCCACACAGATACTAGGCTACAGGGACTTCCACCAAAGGGCAATTATGGCTTGCAAGTCAACAAAGAAAAATTGCTTTAGAAAAGAGGTGGCAGAAGACATATCAGCCATGTAGGAATTACAGGATCAAATGATGAGTTAAGCTTTCATTTCATGTCTAAATGATGCCATTTTACATACCCTATATTAAATCTCTAATCCCTGGAAACTTCCCTACCGAGGTTACATTTTATTTTGTGTAGCTGTATTTGTCCTCCCAAACTCATTCAGGAACTTAAGCCTCAGAGTCTTATGTTAATCAATGCTAAAGGCAGAACCTTCATCCTCTTCTGTTATTTAGAAGTGGAGCTTTTATAAATGAATGGACTGAAAAAATTAGTTCCATCCTGGTTTTATTAGAAGAAAAAAAAAAAAAAAAGGCTGATCACTGAGACAGACAGGCACACTCATTTCCATCGAGACATGATGAAGTTTCAGGCCTGAGCATAGTTTTTGAATTTCAAGCTTCCAAAATTAAGGACTAAATACAAGTCATTTTGTTGTTGTTGTTGTTGTTGTTGTTTCTTTTGAGATAGAATCTCACAGTGTAGTTTACCCTCGAATTACTGATTTTCCTGCTCAGCCTCCCAAATACTGGGACACAATCATGTACCTCCACATCCAGCCTCTTTTCTCTGTAAGCCTGACTTAGTTGCTCCAGAACAGTAATCCAAAGCTCACTGTTGCAGCCTGCATGTGCTTCCCTCTACTCAATACACCAACCCCTTCCCACACTACCCTCCAGATTTCACACTCTGGAGTCAGATATTTTATTGTCAAATATAAAGCAAATGCACAGAATAAGATGCTATTATAAGGTATACATCCAAGCTTAACCCAACCCAGGAAGGAGCAAACATCTGCCAAACAATGAAGATACGCTCCATGTGCCCCCCTTGTTAACTCTGAAAGTGCTGCACAGAGACCACCACTCACATACACAATTAGCAAGGGAGTCTTTATTTCATAAAAAGGAGAAACCTGCATGTAGGGGTCAGCCAGTTACAAAAATGGTGACAACCCCAGGCAAAGGTACGTAGGCCTTTTTATAGGAAACGGGGGAAATTAAGCTATGGTTAGGTGATCTAAAACTTCATTGGTGGGTTCTGGGGATGTTACATGAGTCGGTGTCTGATTGGCTTCTGTCCAAGTGGTCAGTAGACTGTATTCCTGTGTCACAAACATTTAACCACAGGATGAGATATCCAAACACAGATGGCCTATCCAGATATAAAATATTTCCACATCCTTGTGGTTACATCTAGGCTGTTCTTTGGATGAGGTACTTTATGGCCTTGTTCCTGGACATTATGATCTGTTCCTGGAGCTGGTGACTTATTGCCTAGTGCCTAAAACTGCTGAATTAGTGGGATTGTATGATCAGTTCCTGGAATATGATGACTTTCCTAATGTCCTAAGGACCTGAGGTCAGGCCTGGAGTTGTCCTCTCACCCTCACCCAGACATGGCACTATCCTTCCCTCACTTTAGGAGCCCCTGTCCTTGTATTTCAAATGAACTTTTACTTTCTTTTCTTGGTTCTAGGGGAGGAACTCACAGCCTTCAAAGTGGTAGGCAGGTCTTATCCCACTGAACTATTCATTTTCTTTATAATTTATTAAAATCCATGAGAAAACATCCTGATAAATAATAGTTTAGGTTATGTTGTTAATCTTTCTAGTCTCTGTAAATATGTTCCTTTATGAAAAAAATTTTAGACCTGTAAATCTACACCTTTAAATATTTTTTCTTACCATCTTTGGGGAGGGAGTGTATCACTATTCTGCAGAGTCATGCAGGTTTGAATCCTACTGGTTGTATCCTGTGCTGATCTCTTTTTTTTTTTTAAGTTTTATTTCTTAATTAAAATATAATGACATCATTTTTCCCTTTTCTCTTACAACCCCTCCTGTATCCTCCCACACACTCTTTTTTCTTCTTCTTCAATTTTTTATTAGACGTTTTCTTAATTTACATTTCAAATGGTATCCTGAAAGTTCCCTCTCCCCTCCCCTCACCCTGCTTCCCTGCCCACCCACTCCCAATTCTTGACCTTGGCAATCCCCTGTATTGGGACATATAAAGTTTGCAATACCAAGGGGCCTCTCTTCCCAATGATGGCCAACTAGGCCATCTTCTGCTACATATGCAGCTAGAGACATGAGCTCTGGGGGTTCTAGTTAGTTCATATTGTTGTTTCTCTTATAGGGTTGCAGACCACTTAAGCTCCTGGGGTTCTATCTCTAGCTTCTCCATTGGGGGCGCTGTGTTCCATCATATAGATGACTGTGAGCATGCACTTCTGAATTTGCCAGGCACTGGCATAGCCTCATACGAGACAGTTATATCACATGGCCCCTTCAGCAAATTCTTGCTGTCCTATGCAATAGTCTCTGAGTTTGGTGACTGATTATGGGATGGATCCCCCAGTGGGGTAGTCTCTGGTTGGTCCATTCTTTCGTGTTAGCTCCAAACTTTGTCTCTGTAACTCCTTTCATGGGTATTTTGTGTCCTATTCAAAGGAGGAATGAAGTATCCACATGCTAGTCTTCCTTCTTGATTTTCTTGTGTTTTGCAAATTGTATCTTGGGTATTCTAAGTTTCTGGGCTAATATCCACTTATCAGTGAGTGCATATCAAGTGACTTTTTTGTGATTGGGTTATCTCACTAAGGATAATATCCTCCAGATACATCCATTTGCCCATAAATTTCATAAATGCATTTTTAATAGCAATATAGTACTCCATTGTGTAAATGTACCACATTTTCTGTATCCATTCCTCTCTTGAGGGACATCTGGATTCTTTCCAGCTTCTGGCTGTTATAAATAAGGCTGCTATGAACATAGTGGATCATGTGTTCTTATTACCAGTTGGAACATCTTCTGGGTATATGCCCGGGAGAGGTATTGCTGGATGCTCTGGTAGTACTATGTCCAGTTTTCTGAGGAAACGCCAGACTGACTTCCAGAGTGGTTGTACCAGCTTGCAATCCCACCAGCAATGGAGGAGTGTTCCTCTTTCTCCACATCCTCGCCAGCATCTGCTGTCACCTGAGTTTTTGATCTTAGCCATTCTGACTGGTGTGAGGTGGAATCTCAGTGATGTTTTGATTTCCATTTCCCTGATGATTAAGGATGTTGAACATTTTTTCAGGTGTTTCTCAGACATTTGGAATTCCTCAGTTGAGAATTCTTTGTTTAGCTCTGTACCCCATTTTTTTCCAACTTTTATTAGATATTTTCTTCATTTACATTTCAAGTGTTATCCAGAAAGTTCCCTATACCCTCCCCCCTCCCGGCCCTGCTCTCCTACCCACCCGCTCCCACTTCTTGGCCCTGGCGTTCCCCTGTATTGGGGCATATAAAGTCTGCATGACCAAGGGGCCTCTCTTCCCATTGATGGCCAACTAGGCCATCCTCTTCTATATATGCAGCTAGAGACATGAGCTCAGGGGGTACTAGTTAGTTCATGGTTATTCTTCCACCTATAGGGTTGAAGACCCCTTCAGCTTCTTGGGTACTTTCTCTAGCTCCTTCCTTGGGAACCCTGTGTTCCATCTAATAGCTGACTGTGAGCTTCCACCTCCATGTTTGCCAGGCATTGGTATATTTTCCCCCGAGACAGCTATATCCGGGCCCTTTCAGCACTATCTTGCTGGCATATGCTATAGTGTCTATGTTTGGTGGCTGATTGTGGGATGGATCCCTGGCNCTCCAGATCCATCCATTTGCCTAGGAATTTCATATATTTATTGTTTTTAATAGCTGAGTAGTACTCCATTATGTAAATATACCAAATTTTTTGTATCCATTCCTCTGTTGAGGGACATCTGGGTTCTTTCCAGTTTCTGGCTATTATGAATAAGGCTGCTATGAACATAGTGGAACATGTGTCCTTATTACCAGATGGAGTATCTTCTGGATATATGCCCAGTAGAGGTATTGCAGGATCTTCCGGTAGTACTATGTCCAATTTTCTGAGGAACCGCCAGACTGATTTCCAGAGTGGTTAAACCAGCTTGCATTCCCACCAACAATGGATGTACCCCATTTTTTAATGGGGTTATTAATTTTTCTGGAGTCCAGCTTCTTGAGCTCTTTGTAGATGTTGGATATTAGTCCCCTATCAGATTTAGGATTGGTAAAAATCCTTTCCCAATCTGTTGGTGGCCTTTTTGTCTTGCTGACAGTATCTTTGCCTTACAGAAGCTTTGCAATTTTATAAGGTCCCATTTGTCAATTTTTGATCTTACAGCACAAGCCATTGCTGTTCTGTTTAGGAATTTTTCCCCTGTGCCCATATCTTCGAGGGTTTTCCCAACTTTCTCCTCTATAAATTTCAGTGTCTCTGGTTTTATGTGGAGGTCTTTGATCCACTTAGACTTGAGCTTTGTACAAGGAGATAAGAATGGATGAATTCTCATTCTTCTGCATGATAACCACAGAGTCAGAACTCTTGACTACTCAGCTATTAAAAACAATGAATTTATGAAATTCTTGGGCAAATGGAAGTATCTGGAGGATATCATTCTTAGTGAGGTAACACAATCACAAAAGAAGTCACTAGATATGCCCTCACTGATAAGTGGATATTATCACAGAATCTTAGAATACCTAAGATACAATTTGCAAAACACAAGAAAATCAAGAAAAAGGAAGACCAGTACTTCATTCCTCCTTAGAATAGGGAACAAAATACCCATGAAAGGAGTTTCAGAGACAAAGTTTGGAGCTAAGACGAAAGGATGGACTATCCGGAGACTACCCCACTGGGGGATCCATCCCATAGTCAGTCACCAAACCCAGACACTATTGCATAGGACAGCAAGAGTTTGCTGAAGGGGCCATGTGATATAACTGTCTCGTATGAGGCTATGCCAGTGCCTGGCAAATACAGAAGTATATGCTCACAGTCATCTATATGATGGAACACAGGGCCCCCAATGGAGAAGCTAGAGAAAGTACCCAAGGAGTTGATGGGTTCTGCAATCCTATAAGAGGAACAACAATATGAACTAACCAGAAACCCCAGAGCTCATGTCCCTAGCTGCATATGTAGCAGAAGATGGTCTAGTCGGCCATCATTGGGAAGAGAGGCCCCTTGGTATTGCAAACTTTATATGCCCCAGTACAGGGGAACACCAGAGCCAAGAAGTGGGAGTGGGTGGGTAGGGGGAGCAGGGTTGGGGAAGAGTATAGGGAACTTTCAGGATAGCATTTGAAATGTAAATTAAGACAATATCCCTAAAATAAATAAATAAATAAATAAATAAATAAATAGTCAGCATTAATTGGGAAGAAAATCTGATATCATGCCACAATACAGCTGATCCTTAAGAACATTCAACTACATAAAACAAACCATTCACAAAATGACAAAGAGGATTTGCTTTTCTAAAGCATCTAGAGTTCAAGGAGATAGAAAGCAAAATATTGGTAGTCAGGGACGAGGGAACAGAGCTTTAGCATTATTGGGTACCTAGGAAAGTGAAAAGTTTTCAGGAGATGGAAGGTGATGGTGGGCATACAACAGTGGGAAGAATAATAATGCCATTGGGTTACTCACTAATGATAGCTAACAATCATTTTCATGTCATGTGTAGACTATCACAGTATTTACATTTTTCATTCTGTTCTCTTCTCATAGCAACTGGACCCTCTACCCTTAGACCACATGGCCCTGACCCCAAAATTGAACAAACAAACCAAACTGAAAGAGGTAGCAGGGATCCCACTGCAGGCTCCAACTGCGGACAACTGGAGGCAGATTCAGACCTTCAAGGCCAAGCCAGATGACCTCTTCATTTGTACTTACCCCAAATCAGGTAACCTGGTAGAGTAATAGCCCCAGCTTTACCCTCTGAGCCATCTGAATTCCTCACTTAAGTTAGAATTTCCTACAATGGAAACATGCCACGTTTTGTCCCATGACGGGTGCCATACCAAATGTCTTTATCGTGGGCTTTTGGGAGCCTACTCACCTCTATCATTCATTTTTCTTGGGAAGAGTTGAGCTTTGTCTCTACTGTTCTGCCTTTCAGAGGTCCAAAGTAATCCTTCCATAGCTAACAGGATCCTGGTCAGAGTAGAAGGTGAAGTCAACATCTGCATCCACACCCCTTCATTAGTATGCCTGAAGAATAAGTTTCCAACTCTTAATCTTTACGGTCTCTGCAGGGACAACATGGATTCAAGAAATTGTGGACATGATTGATCAGAATGGGGATGTAGAGAAGTGCCGACAAGCCATCATTCAACACCGCCCCCCTTATATTGAGTGGGCACGGCCACCCCAGTCATCAGGTAAGAGTCCCTGATTCTCCTCTCTTATCTCTGTCCTTCTCTCTTCATCTCCTCCTCTTCCTCCTCCTCCTCCCCCTCTTCTCATCTTCCCCATCCCTCTCTCTCCTTCCCATCCCCCTTCTTTGTTTTTTGAAACAGGATCTTTCTACATAGATCTGGCTGTCATGGATCTCATTATATAGACTATCTGGAACTCATCTGCCTCAGCCTTCTAAGTGTTGTGCTACTCATTCCAGATCCATCAATTTCCTTTACTCTATTTTCACCAAATATGAGTCACCAAGATGTAAATGAGTGTGAAGTTCTATCTAATTTTTTTCATTATAATTTTGATCTAGTCAAACTGTAGAACACAAGAAGGTACAAAATTTAACTCATCAGCAGTTCATACCTCTCTGCTCTCAGTGCTCTAACCTATTATAACCAAGTACTTTCTGGACAGTGTCTAATACCTCAAACACATACACACACACCACAAACATGAGGCCATTAATTGTGCTCGGTTGAAAAGCTATTTTTTCACATGAAGTTAACCAGATGATTTTTGTTTGCTTCATGAAAGCAGAAAAGCTCACAAGGACAACCAGAAGACAGAACCTAGGACAGGAAACCTATCTTACTAAGTTATCATATTGCAGAGCTGTGTGACAGAAACTTTGTAAGCCTAGCAACTGCTGATGTATGTGAGGAGATGTCAGGACCATTCTCATGTTAAATATGGCATTCTTGGGAACGTCATTGGCAGGCTCTGATAAATTCTTACAGATGTCTCCAGACAGGATATACTTAGGGACTGTTAACTCATGCTAGGGGATGTATTCATGTCAGGATATTCTTTCTGCCTGTCTAGCTCTCCTATCTCCAGAAGTCCCTGACTGTGAAGATAGCCACTTGCTTTGTAATCCCATGCCTGGTCTAGCCATGCTGTGAAAACTCTGTGGGTTATCTATTCCGGTACAGAATATCCTGACTGTGATTTTAGGCAGTGTAATATTCCCATTTGTCTTTGTTAACCCTTCTTCATAGGATTTGTTTCATCCTTTCCCCTGAACTGACTTAGAGCATTTACTTTCCATAATAGTTTAATTTCTAGATCAAATAGATATTATGATATGAAGACTATGCAGGTAATGAGAGGATAGTGTGTGGTTTGTCACTCTCATGGAAGACTATTTTCACAGCTAAGGCAGGCACAGAGAAATTTCCCAGATACCCGCTACTGGTAGATTTAATTTCCAATTCTTTTCTTTTCTATAAGATATTTTCTTTATTTACATTTCAAATGTTATTCCCTTTCCTGGTTTCCCCTCTGAAACCCTCCTATTTCCTTCCCACTCCCCCTGCTTACCAACCCGCCCACTCCAGCTTCCTGGATCTGGCATACCCCTACACTGGAGCATAGAGCCTTCACAGGACCAAGTGACTCTCTCCCATTGATGTCCAACTAGGCCATCCTCTGCTACATATGCAGCTGGAGACATGAGTCCCACCATGTGTACTCTTTGGTTGGTCGTTTAGTCCCTGGGAGCTCTGGGGGTACTGGTTAGTACATATTCCTTCTATGGAATTCCTTCTATGCAGTTCTTCTATGGGGCTGCAAACCCTTCAGCTCCTTGCATCCTTTCTCTAGCTCCTCCATTGGGGATCCTATGCTCAGTCTGATGGATGGCAATGAGCATCCACTTCTGTATTTGCCAGGCACTGGCAGAGCCTCTCAGGACACAGCTATATTAGGCTCCTGTCAGCAAGCACTTGTTGGCATTCACAATAGTGTCTAGGTTTAGTGATTGTATATGGGATGGATTTCCAGGTAGGGCAGTCTCTGTATGGTCATTCCTTCAGTCTCTACTCCATACTTTGTCTCTTTAACTCCTTCCATGGGTATTTTGTCCCCCTTTCTAAGAAGAATCAAAGTATCCACACTTTGGTCTTCCTTCTTGAGTTTCATGTGGTTTGTGAATTGTATCTTGGGTATCCTGAGCTTCTGGTCTAATATCCACTTATCAGTGAGTGCATATCATGTGTGTTCTTTTGTGATTAGATAACCCTCACTCAGGATGATATCCTCCAGATCCATCCATTTGCCTACAAATTTCATAAATTCATTGTATTTAATAGCTGAGTAGTACTCCATTGTGAAAATGTACCACATTTTCTGTATCTATTTCTCTATTAAGGGACATCTGGGTACTTTCCAGCTTCTGGCTATATTATAAATAAGGCTGCTATGAACATAGAGGAGCATATGTCCTTATTACATGTTGGAGCATCTTCTGGGTATATGCTCAGGAGTGGTATTTCTGGGCACTCTGGTAATATTATGTCTAATTTTCTGAAGAGCTGCCAAACTGATTTCCAGAGTAGTTGTACCAGCTTGCAATCCCACCAGCAATGGAGGGGTGTTCCTCTTTCTCCACAACCTCACTAGCATCTGCTGTCACCTGAGTTTTTGATATTAGCCATTCTAACTCGTGTAAGGTGGAATCTCAGGATTGTTTTGACTTGCATTTCTCTGATGACTAATGATGTACAACTTTTCTTCAGGTGTTTCTCAGCCATTCAGTATTCCTCAGTTGAGAATTCTTTGTTTAGCACTGTACCCTGTTTTTTAATACGGTTATTTGTTTCTCTGGAGTCTAACTTCTTGAGTTCTTTCTATTTATTGGATACTAGTCCTCTCTCAAATGAAGGGTTGGTAAAGATATTTTGCCAATATCTTAGTTGCTGTTTTGTCCTATTGACAGTATCCTTTGCCTTACATAAGCTTTGCAATTTTATGAGGTTCCATTTGTTAATTCTTGATCTTAGAGCCTGAACCATTGGTATTCTGTTCAGGAAAATTTCCCCTGTGCCCATGTGCTCAAGGCTCTTCCCCACTTTCTTTTCTATTGGTTTCAGTGTATCTGGTTTTATGTGGAGGTCCTTGATCCACTTGGACTTGAGCTTTGTACAAGTAGATAAGAATTGGTCAATTTGCATTTTTCTACATGCCAGCATCATTTGCTGAAAATGCTGTCTTTTTTTCCACTGGATGGTTTTAGCTCCTTTGTCAAAGATTAAATGGCCATAGAGGTGTGTGTTCATTTCTGTGTCTTCAACTCTATGCCATTGATCTATCTGTCTGTCACTGTACCAATACCATGCAGTTCTTATCACAATTACTCTGTAGTACAGCTTGAGGTCAGGGATAGTGATTCTTCCAGAAGTTCTTTTATTGTTGAGAAGAGTTTTTGCTAATCTAGTTTTTTGTTATTTCAGATGAATTTGGAGATTGCTTTTTCTAACTCTGTGATTAATTGAGTTGAAATTTTGATGGGGATTGTACTGAATCTGTAGATTGCTTTTGACAAGATAGCCATTTTGACTATTTTAATCCTGCCAATCCATGATCATGGGAGATCTTTCCATATTCTGAGATCTTCAATTTCTTTCTTCAGAAACATGAAGTTCTTATCACACAGATCTTTCATTTGCTTAGTTAAAGTCATGCCAAGGTATTTTATATTATTTGGGACTATGGTGAAGGGTGTTGTTTCCCTAATTTCTTTCTCAGCCTGTTTATTCTTTGTGTAGAGAAAGGCCACTGATTTGTTTGAGTTTAATTTATATCCAGCTACTTTGCTGAAGTTGTTTATCAGATATAGGAGTTCTCTGGGGGAATTTTTGGAGTCACTTAAGTATACTATCATATTATCTGCAAATAATGATAGTTTGACTTCTTCCTTTCCAACTTGTATCCTTTTGGTCTCCTTTTGTTGTCTAATTGCTCTGGCTAGGACTTCAAGTACTATATTGAATAGGTAGGGAGAGAGTGGGCAGTCTTGTCTAGTCTGGGATTGCTTCAAGTTTCTCTCCATTTAGTTTGGTGTTGGCTACTGGTTTGCTGTATATTACTTTTACTATGTTTAGGTATGAGCCTTGAATTCCTGATTTTTTTTCATGACTTTTATTGAGAAGGGGTGTTGGATTTTGTCAAAAGCTTTCTCAGCATCTAAAGAGATGATAATATGTTTTTTTTTCATTGAGCTTGTTTATATAGTGGATTACATGGGTGGATTTCTGTATAGTGAACCATCCCTGCATCCCTGGGATGAGCCTACTTAATCATGATGGATGATCATTTTGATGTGTTCTTGAATTCTGTTTGTTAAGAATTTCATTGAGTATTTTGCATTGATATTCATAAGAGAAATGGATTTGAAGTTCTATTTGTTGGATCTTTGTGTGGTTTAGATATCAGAGTAATTATGTCTTCATAGAACGAATTGGGTAGAGTACCTTCTATTTCTATTTTGTGGAATAGTTTGAGGAGTATTGGTATTAGATCTTCTTTGAAGGTCTGATAGAACTCTGCACTAAACCCATCTGGTCCTGGGCTTTTTTTGGTTGGGAGACTATTAATGGCTGCTTCTATTGCTTCTATTTCTTTAGGGGATATGAGACTGTTTAGATCATTTATCTGATCCTGATTTAACCTTGCTACCTGTTATCTGTCTAGAAAATTGTCCATTTCATCCATATTTTCCAGTTATTTTGAGTATAGGTTTTTGTAGTAGGATCTGATGATTTTTTTTTTATTTCCACAGTTTCTGTTGTTATGTCTCTCTTTTCAATTCTGATTTCGTTAATTAATATACTCTTTCTGTGCCCTCTAGTTACTCTGGCTAATGGTTTATCTATGTGGTTGATTTTCTCAAAGAACTAGCTCCTGGTTTGGTTGGTTCTTTGTTTCCCCTTGATTGATTTCAGCCCTGTGTTTGATTATTTACTGCAGTCTACTCCTCCTGGGTGAATTTGCTTCTTTTTGTTCTAGAGCTTTCAGATGTCCTTGTCAAGCTGCTAGCATATGCTCTCCCCAGTTTGTTTTTGGAGGTACTCAGAGCTATGGTTTTTTTTTTCCTTTTAGCACTGCTTTTAATGTGTCCCATAAGTTTGAGTATTGTGTAGTGTCATTTTCATTAAACTCTAAAAAGTCTTTAATTTCTTTCTTTCTTTCTTCCTTGACCAAGTTATCATTGAGTAGAGTGTTGTTCAGCGTCCATGCGTATTCTGTCCTGCCATCTCTGAAATTTTAATCAAGCCATGCTTCTTTCCTTGTCAAACTTCTCGGTACTTTTTTTTTTTTTTTTGCCTACTTTCACCATGGAACTGAAAAAACAGCCACGAGCAATAAAAATAACATGGCCCTATCTGGTCTTGAGATTTCTCTGAAAAACATATTAGGCCCTGATTTGTGAATACAGTCTCACTCAAATTCTTAGTACATGAGCAAGATGTTGACAGATTCTTCTTCACCAATATGTCATATAATAACCACTAGCCCAGCTCTCAATACAGCACTTCCCAAATCTCATTAGCAGAGCCTCCATTATCAACTCTCTTCTTGGCATTTCTTGTCTTCCAAATTCCCACCAGAATGGTCCATTAAGTTCTGTTTATAGCATTTTAGGGGTTTTCTAGCTTGGATTTCAAAGTTCAGCTCACATTATAAATCTGTCAGGAAGCTTGAGGCAGGTGAATGTATTGTATCTACAGGCAGGAAGCTGAGACCAGTGCTAGTGCTCTGCTCACCTTTTTCTATTTAGTCTAATTCCACATTGGGCTGCCTATGTTCTGTAGTTAAGCCTTTCTGGAAACACCATTATACCTAGAGGAACTTCACAGAATGCCCTCCTGCTGTACATTTATAGTTAAATGTCACTTATTACCAGTCATACTTCAAGTTTTGATAAGTGCTTCTGCTCCTTGTGGACAAGCTTTCTGATTATTTGTGTAAGAGAATATTTACTATTTTCTGTGGCTCAGAATCCAGATTCAAATGTGCCACCTAAGAGCATGATTTCATGCCAATTCTTGAAGCAACTCAGGACTAACTCTCTTAGTTTCACACAGGCATTACTTGAAAATTCTGACTCCTAGATTAAAGGAAAGACCTTAGGGAGAGCCTACATCTTTATTTCCCCTCGCACCAGTTTAACTCAATTATTAACAGTGCAAGTCCCTATAAGGGTTGTAAACAGAAGTGCAAAAATTATAAATCATGTATCAGAAAGGATTTTATAGAAGAAACATCACTGAAGAGTACCAAAGAGAAGGTTTGGCTCTGACTGGAAGGAGGATAAAAGAGCTGCTCTGTGTTCGTGACTGGCTTTGGCTTAATATACAAATTTGGTTACCTTCAGCTTCAAGCTCAGGATCTTCAAAATGATAGAGTGAATTCCTTGACGTTCCCATAAAAATACTTCAGGTTTGGATGTTGAGAGGGACACAGAGAGGAGTTCCTTCAGAGATAGAAGGCTTGTTACGAGAATTCTTATCTCTGTGGACATACAGATAGACAGCAGCATGGAAGGATTCTGATGAGAATCCAGGCAACATGGTAGAATGTGAGAAGTCTATTCTAATAGGTCTCAGAGGAAGTGGGGGTGTTTCATGAACTCAGGCTGTCTCTGATTCCTATACAGCAGTAGGAGGAAGAAGTAGAGGAAGAGAATAAGGAAGAGATGCATGAGGAAAAGGAGCAGGAGGACGAGGAGAAATTCTAGAGGGGGAGTTGTACAACTCCAGCGATTCATGGGAGGCACATCTAGTTAAGGTTGAATACACTACACAGGTGTGAAATATGTTCTCATTTGTGGCTCTCTCATCTCCTCGGGTCTATTAGCCTTGGCCTCTAAATTTTCTTAAAGAAATAAGGAGTCTGTGATTCTCATAGAATTTGAGGAAAGAGTGAATCTGCTAGTGTGTGTGTTTAGAAATTCATACATAAGTTCTTGGTGGTGACTTGTTCTCTATACAAAAGAAAAGTGCTACTTCAGGGATCATGGGCTGAGAAACAGCCCTGTTTGGATTGTCTTAATAACACACACAAACTTCTCTAACCCTCTAACTTATCTTTTGCAAAGTGATGAAGTAAATTCGCTCAAAGCTTGCATCCAGCACTTAAGCTATTTAAGCCTACACACAAAAGCAATACCAATAATTCTTCTAAAGCTTCTCCCTACAAAAGAGCGAAAATAAGTGAATCAATATATTCATGACAGGTACTCTGAGAAAGCAGCACCTGGAGCGGATGTTCTCATGTATCGTGCCTGAATTCTGTTACAGGTGTGGACAAAGCCAATGAGATGCCAGCTCCAAGGATATTAAGGACCCATCTTCCCACTCAGCTACTGCCACCATCTTTCTGGACAAACAACTGTAAGGTAAGATAGCAGCATTTCCCATGGGGACTGGAGCAGGAAACCCAGAGAACCAGGTCTCCAAAGCCTGGGTGAGATTATCTTCCTCAGCACTATCTATTCTCCACCGCTGAGACCTAATACTTGGCAGTAAAGTCAAACACCAGGCTAGACTTAGTAGGGTGTTTCCCTCGATGTTTTCAAATATGATGTGAAGGCAGAGGTCAGACTGAGATGTTGGAGATCATCTGTTCTTCAGTGAAGCAGGCTGGGAGTGGGGAACAGGAACCATAGAGTGAAGGCTATAGGACTTCTGGAATGGAGCACGAACAAAATTGAGCAGATCAAGTGCAAAGGACTGATTCAAAGGGTAAATCCTACTGTAGCCTCAGAGGAGGCTTGGCCACAGCCTCAGCAGCCTACAGGCTTGTTTCATTTTTTTCTAGGACTATGTCATGTTCCCTAGTGTCTTGTCTAGTATGTTCCTGACACATTAAGGATCCAGGACCATGGTAGGAGTGTACAAGGGCAGAGTAACCCTGCAGTGGATGGAGCTGAGATCCCAGAATGAGGCAATCAATAGGTTTTCTACGTATATTCTTTTTCTAAGTGGGAAATAGAAAAAGAAAGACAAAAAGGGACTGAAGAAATGGTTCAGTGGTTAAGAACATTGGCTGTTCTAGAGGACACAGGCTCGGAATGTAGCAACCAAGTGGAGGCTCACAACTGTCTGAAACTTCAGTTCTAGGGGATCTGATGCCCTCTTCTGGTTGTTTTGGGTACTGCATGCACATTTGGTATGTTAGTACAAGCAGGCAAAAACATCAATATATGTAAAATTATCACAAAATTTAAAATTAAGGATTACTTAAAAAGGATTAAAACATTTCTAAATAGCAGGAGTAAAGCTGTGTCTCACATGATTAAATGACTTGTCTACTGTTAGTACAGCTGAGTAAGGAATGACAATTCTATTCCTGGCATTACTGAGACCAGCTATCAGGAAACCACTGAGGAACACCTCTTGATGTTGTCCAACTGAGATCAAACAAGTTGAAAAAAATTTGCTTAGTTACAGGAAATAAAATGGAAACCAATTAAGAAAAGCACAATTAGTATGGAGATGTGCAGTGGTATTTGTTGCCCTGGGTAATTCTGATACATTAGCTTTACTGTTTGCACGGGGACTGGAATAGAGCCCAAACACTAGGATATAAGAGAATGAGCAGAGAGAGCAGAGGTACCGTGGGTCAGCATCCTCCATGTGTACATAGAATAATCTTCAATGGCTATATTTTCAGTTTTGAATGAGTGAATTTTTTAAGTATGTATATCAAGCCAAAGAAAAAGAATACATAGCAACCATCAGGCATATGCAAGGATGGAGAGAGAGAGATAAACAGATAGACAAACAAAAAATCGGGTCCTTAAATCATGAAGCAGAAACTGACTGGGCAAGCTCTCTTGAGTCTGTCAGCTGGTGTTCCCAACACAGAGAGTGCCAAGGACAATATATTGTGCTCCTGGGTGATGCTTCCGTGCCCCTGGGTGATGCTTCCTGGTCAAGAAACAAATCACAGCAGGAAGATAATATTACAAAGGTAGGACACACAAACATCTAGCAAAAACTACTGAAGAATCTCTATTAGGATAGCCAGCGAGCTTACCCATCAAGAGTGCCAACATCAGCAGATCCTGTGCTCACAACATTGTCCAGAAACTGACTGAGGAAGTTTATGCATCAGCTGGAGTTTCACATTGAGCTTTCTCTCTATGGCTGAGGGCTGATCTTCTAGCATCTCTATCCCAGTGGACTAAACAAAATACCACTGGTAGGAAATAGTTCACCTTCCAGATGTTCTCAGTAACACAAAGAGTTTATTTGGGCTATTTTGCTGTTCTTTTCCCTCCTAGTCACAGAGTTAGTGAAGTAATCTCTTCCCAGATAAGGAATCCTGGAGAACACTTAGAAAAAAGATGCTTGGTGTTGAAGTGTGTGTAGTGTAACCCCACTGCCAGAGATGGCTTCTCCGTGAATTCAAACAACAGAATACAATTTACCAATATAGTATACATTGTGGGTGGCAAATGAGACCATGGGCAGCTTCTGGGTCGCCTTGTGTCATCTCTCAACGGTGTTAAGATTAATTCCCTCTTCTTGCCCTATCCAGGACACTGCCAGCTTATACAAGTTGGTATAAGATGACTCCAGTGCCAGATACATGAGTATATCTAACAGAAATGCATATGAACTGTATCTGAAGTCATCTCAGCTTAGACCCCCAGATTACCACTGTGATAATGATCATACATTATAACATACATAAGGGAAGAGACCTCCATAAGTTTGTCTGCTAAAGAACAGCCAGAGTTAGCTCCGCAAAACTTCTGACAAACCTGTTACATGCAAAATAAGAAAATGTAAATGCTGGACAAAAATAAATAATTGTGTCAAAAATGACATGAAATAAAATGTGATTTTAAGTTGGATAATCAAATAAAGAAATGGTATTTTATAATTACACACGCATACATGTATTTATTATATATATTATATATACATATATATAACACTGAAAATTAAAGAACAGAACCAGCCTGACTCGCAGACTATGTGCATCTGTATAGAGAAAGGTATGAACTTGGAAAGGGAGTGAATGAGGGCTGAGGAAAGCAAGAGTCCTGTGATGTGGCTGAAACTCACATACATGACAAGGAAAGAAGTCATCCATAAAATGTCAGGCAATACTGAGGTGATAGACAACCTGAGGTACAAAGTTCAAGAATTCAAGTAAAAAAAAAAAAAATTAAACCCACACTTTAGAAAATTCTTTCCATTGGGGCACAGCAGTATGTTGACTTGGAGAAAACATGGGCTAAATGTCTAGCAAGGTAACAAGGTCTCCCAGCAGGGCCCTTATTCAAATGCACCTGGTATTTGTTTATTCTGTGTGAAAATACACAGATTCTAAAGAGATCAATTTGGAAGGTTTATAGTCAAAGCAAGTGCTGCTCCACATCGAAACACCAGGGGGAGCTAGTGCATCCCCAGAAACCAAGCTGAGGTTGTTGGAAGGCTCATTGGCTTCTTAGTTGGGTAACAAGTCCGAGTTTCTAGAGGAAACTCTGATAATAGCCCCTGATAACAAAGGGGAAATCAAGAATTGAAATAATTGTTAATGAGTTAGGGCTGGGCTGGATGTAGTATAATTGGCAACAGTGCTCTAGGCTGAGTCTTGCTGCCAGGGCAGGAGAGCTGAGCATCCCTCAAGAGGACTCAGCCAGAGCAAGAACTCAGAACTTCGCATTTTTGTGACCCTTTAACCCACCTCTCTTGATCTTCGAAGTTCCTTTATGTAGCTCGAAATGCTAAAGACTGCATGGTTTCCTACTACCACTTCTACAGGATGAGCCAGGTGCTCCCAGAGCCAGGCACCTGGGATGAATACTTTGAAACCTTCATCAATGGAAAAGGTAAATAAATAAAAATGGTTTGTTCCCCCCTCTCCTTCTTCTGTGTTTTTACTTCAGTGAGGCTGAGTTGAAAGAACCACCCATGACAGTTGATTCCCCAGTTTCCTGTGCCTCCTGTTTAAAAACTTTTATTCAGGAATTCCTGGCGTATTGACCTCCATAAGCCTGTCTGGTCCTGTCATAATATGAGGATGCAAGTGATTGTGCATAATCAACATGAAGCCACTTTATTCTCATATTAAGGCAAAATTCTCCATTGTGACAGAATCTATGTCACCTCAGAATCAAGCATCTCAGTGCACTTGAGATATATCTAATACAGAATTACAAACCTTTTCCTTCTCTGATGTACCTTAAATAAAAAAAAAATCATACTTTCCTGACTCAGAAGTTTTCTGGCCCCGCACCCTGTTCTTATCTGTTACAGTAAGCTGGGGATCCTGGTTTGACCATGTGAAAGGATGGTGGGAAATTCGAGACAGATACCAGATTCTCTTCCTCTTCTACGAAGATATGAAGAGGGTAGGTAAATTTCTGCTTCAGGGTCAGGGACAGCAAACCTGCTTTAGGAATGTGGTTCTGACAGTGATGTCTCGAAAAAATGTGACAGTGTAAAAACTCTCTTCCAGTCCAACTCAATGTTACCCTCACTCACAGGACCCAAAGCATGAAATCCAGAAGGTGATGCAGTTTATGGGCAAGAATTTGGATGAAGATGTTGTGGATAAAATTGTCCAGGAGACATCATTTGAGAAAATGAAAGAGAATCCAATGACTAATCGTTCTACGGTCCCCAGATCTATCCTGGACCAGACCATTTCCCCCTTCATGAGAAAAGGTTTGTGGGGATTCTTTATCCCCAATTCTGAGACAGTCCCCTCTGTACTGGCTGCTTTTGTGTGTCAACTTGATACAGGCTGGAGTTATCACAACGAAAGGAGCCTCCTTTGAGGAAATGCCTCTGTAAGATCCAGTTGTAAGGCATTTTCTCAATTAGTGAACAAGGGTGGGAGGGCCTGTTGTGGGTGGTGCCATCCCTGGGCTGGTAGTCCTGGGTTCTATAAGAGAGTAGGCTGCGCAAGTCAAGGGAAGCAAGCCAGTAAATAACATCCCTCCATGGCCTCTGTATAAGCTCCTGCTTCCTGACCTGTTTAAGTTCTAGTCCTGACATACTTTGGTCATGAACAGCAGTGTGGAAATGTAAGCTGAATAAATCCTTTCCTCCTCAACTTGCTTCTTGGTCATGATGTTTGTGCAGGAATAGAAACCCTGCCTAAGACACCCTCCAATCCACATGAGTCTAAGAAAGCTAGATATTTGTTCCTAGTGTACAAGACTACTAAGCAAGTCTTACAGATAACTAAGAGCAGAGCTACTCTAGTATACACCTCATTGGGAACCCTGCTTGAGGTTAGACTCATCCAAGCTGGGATATTGACACCAGGAGTGTACCGCTTTGCTATAAGACTCTACCCCTTGTTAGGACACCAGGGGGAGCTAGTGCTTTCCCAGAAACCAAGCTGAGGTTGCTGGAAGGCTCATTGGCTTCTTAGTTGGGTAGCAAGTCCGAGTTTCTAGAGGAAACGCTGATAATAGCCCCTGATAACAAAGGGGAAATCAAGAATTGAGATAACTGTTAATGAGTTAGGGCTGTGCTGGACATGCTGTGCACATGCCTACCACCTGCCTTCCACCCTCGTGCTTTTCTTCTACTCCATAGCTGTTGCTTCAGCTTCAGGTCCTATGCATAACCTAGTTTGAATATGACTCTGAATCGTGACTCATAACACTTTCAGGATTTTCAACATGTATTACTGAGTCCTGACCACTTAATGCTTCCTAGATTTTGAAAGAATAATTCTGATTGGCCCAGATGGTTCACTTTTAAGTGGAAAATGTTATTTTTTTTAAGTTAGTACATGCATTAACTGTTAAAAAATCAATACTGTTTGTCAATTTCACACAGATCCTCACTAAACCCACTTCCAAAGACAATAGGCACAGAATGAAACCCATCCCACTGTCTCATTAACATATGAATTTTTTCCACAGCAGTGATACCAGGACTGGGGTTTACACAGTGCTCCAAAACATCTTTTCTTTGACCTTCAGCACATGAGTTAATTCATTTCATTGCCCTTGCAATATACCAAGTATCCCTGGCCCTGAAATGAATCAAACACCTTTACCACTTTTCTCTCTTAATCTCCGGTGAGGATTTGACAAGTAGCCATTTTCCCAGCCTATCCATGCCCAGCATTCTCTGAACACACTTGTGTTTTCTTCTTTGCTTACTTGCTTTGGCCCATTAAAACACAAATATAAATACCATGACAGAAATTTGTTCACTATAACACAATCTGTGGTTACATTATACACTTTTGCTTACTTGAATATGAACCGTCTCTCTAGGGCAAGAAACACAGATGAGAAACACTCACAGGTGTTCCAATGAGTATCTCTCTGTCTAAAATCACTTTAATCAAATCTTGTTGAAAAATAGAATCTCATTCCAATGATATAACCGACAAAAATTCACGGAAATAAACTAACCAGTTCCTTAAATTTTATAAACAAATAAAACTATGTGATCAACATTCTAAATCAAAGAAGCAAAGAATTCCTTTACCTTGGGCAATATCTCTTCCTACAGAGAAAAAGGTTCTCATTTTCTCACTGTAGGTAGGTTTGGCTTGTTCTCAGATGGCATATACCTGGAATATCACAGTATATGTTTTCTTATGTCCCAGATCTCTGGCCAGGATAACATCTTAAGATCTCCTGGTATGGCTATATGTCAACCATTCATTCATTTTTATAACTTTGATTATCCAGTATATGTATGGACCACAGTAGAGCCAGGATTGTTGGTCACACTGAATTAATTGATGACTTGATGTAGAAGCTGGTGTCCCTACACAAAGACAACTAGGGACCCTTCTGAGACAGGAGAGGTAAGGTGAGCAGGAATTGAGCTCCTGTCAGGATAGCTCCAGTGTGGACACTCCACACTCCAGTCATTGACACAAAAGTCTGTCAATCAGAGACTGATGCTCCTGTCTGGGCTTTATCTTTTAGGAACTGTGGGTGATTGGAAAAACCACTTTACTGTGGCCCAGAATGAGAGGTTTGATGAAATCTATAAGCAAAAGATGGGCAGAACCTCTCTGAAGTTCTGCATGGAACTCTGATCAAGATCTGAAGACACCAAGAACAGGAGTCTGTCTGCAAGCCTCAATGCAGCCAAAGGAAGCCTGAAAGCAAACTGTAAATGCCAAGGATTGTGTCTCTGACTCTGATTACAACTCATAAATCGTCTAGTACAGGTCACATATGAAACAGGTGATAAGTCATATTAAGTCATTCTGTCGAATTAGTCGATTAGTTAGTTGGTTAGTTAGTTTGTTGAAACTTATCATATTTAAAATACAACCGTAAGAAGATCTTCCATATCGGACCTAAGATTGAGACTTTATTGTTGGACTTCTCGTTTGTGTGTTTATCTTCCCTAGATCGAAATGAAAGTACATGAAATCCTAATAACATTTCTGCTTAATCTGTTTTGCCTGGTTCCAATGGAAAGAATTAGTTGGAAACAACTTGTTACAATATGTTCATGGGAACAGGTTCTATCTGGTAGGATTCAGATAGGTAGGGAAGGACTCCAAGGAGATGTCAGAAATCCAAATGTTAGTAAAGGAAATCCTAGTTCTGGGTTATAAAAGAAACAGAAGGAAGGCATAAGGATGGCTTTTGGGAGGCACAAATTGTATCCAGACAAAAGGAGAATGGAGGTTTGGTGCTCAGCTGGGAGCCCATTGAGTTGAGATCTCCTGTCATCTCTTCTAAGGAGAAGCTTGCTCTTTTGACCACTTTAGCTGAGTCCGTCTGTGTTTGCTTGCCAGCATAGTTACCTCCACCTTCCACTAGTTCCATGTCTTAGGCATCCTCTCACTCCCAATACCTGGGCAGTGTGGGGCACACAGCATGTTGCATGAGTGAATGATGGCACAGAAGACAGAAAGGCAAGCATGTTTTAGGTCAAACATCCTCAGCTTGAACACTTTCACTTTAGTTGCAAACAGCAGCATTGCTAAGCTGAGAGCAGTAAGAGGAGCCTGTGTTGTGAGGAGGAATCCAGAGTATACAGCATGAGCTAGAATGCCCTTTGCTTTCTATCCCTCAAACCTACAAAGGCCATGTGATGAGGACTTGGACACAGCATGTGTTACTGTCAGCAAGAGCATTAGAAGGTGTAGTAGAAGTTAGTGGGTGGAAGCTAGGAAACTAGAACATGACCTGGAAGGGAATGAGTCCTCCAGGCCTTTGCTTTTCCTTCCCCTTGTTTCTTGGCCATGACATTTAATAAAACGAGGTGGGCAGTTTTGATCTGCCATTTGCTCCCATCATGATAGTCTGTGCATCTCTCCACACAATGTAAATTCCAAAACCAAGAGCTAGAATAAAGCTTTTCTCCTTATAAATCGCTTATCCCAGATACTTTTTATAGTGAAAGGAAGCTCACCAACACATTTACCATGATGTGGTTATGAAATATGCCTCCCTCGAAAACATCCTTAATTTTGTTCAACTTATAAGCAATTGTTTGGTTACTGCTGAAATCTAACTATATGGGTATAAGTCATTGACAACTTCTGTTATATAAAAGGTGTTTATATCATAATTGTTTTGCAAGTACACATAAGTTCATAATAGAAGCATGTTTACAGCTTGTATCATATATTGACCCTAACACATGGATAGTGGGAGACTCTCTCACCCTGCTGTCACCAACTCTCAGGTTATCCAGACAAACCAGAGAAATACCAGAGCTAGCTGACATCGAAAACCAAATGGATCTAACACATATTTACAGAACAGTTCACCCAAATACAAAAGAGTATACTTTCTTCTCTGCACCTCATAGAACTTTCTCCAAATTTGATCACATACTCAGACACAAACTCTACACACACAAGAAAATTGAAGTAACTCTCTACACACTGTCTACTACAAGAGAAAGCTGGATACCAACAATAGAAAAAAGAAACAAACAAACAAACAAACAAGCAGAAAGCTTTCAACTCATGGTAAATGAACTAGTCACTACTGAATGAAAATCAAGTCAGGCCAAAAATTAAGAAGGACATTAAACACTTTCTAGAATTGAGTGGAAATGATTGCACTACATATTCAAATTTATGGGACACAAAGAAGACAGTTCTAAGAAGCAAGTTCCTAGCACACTAAGTGATACATAAAGAGCGTTAAGAGNTGTTATATTACCTGAAAGCTTTAGAACAAAATGAAGAAATCGCACCAAAAAAAAAAAAAAATCCGAAGGAGATAGCAAGAAATAACCAAACTCACGGCTGAAATAAATAAAATTGGAACTTGTAAAGAATCAATGTAACAAAAAGTTGATTCTTTTACAAAATCAGCAAGATTGACAAACCCTTAGCCAAATTAAATAAAAGAGAGAAAATATCCAAATTAACATAATTAGAAATGAAAACATGCAGATAACAGAAACAGAAAAATCCAGAGAAACATAAGGAAATACATTAAAAACTTGCACTCCTCAAAACTGGAAAATATAAAAAGAATGAATTTTCTTAATCTATGGTACATATCACCTACTACAGGTAAATAAAGATCGGATTGCAATTGAAACAACCTGGAGCCTAGCTCCATCCCGCTTCACTCTCCCCCAAATACTACCATACCTTTCAGTCAGTCTCTCCTCCTCAACTGTTTCCTCTTTCCCTCCCTCTCTCCCCTCCCTCTCTCCCCTCCCTCTTTCCCTCCCTCTCTCCCTTATCACTCCCTCATACCTTTTCTTCCACACTCCCTTTTTTGATATATAAATTTACATTTATTCACCAATCTTTTTTTAATCTTTAATCTTTCTTTAACAGTCCAGTCCATATCCCCATCCCAGTCCTCCCTCCCACATATCCTCACCCCATTCCTCCTTCCACCATCTCCAAGAGGATTTCCCCACCTATCCCACCCCACCCCCACTCCACCCCAGACCATCATTCCCTGATGTCTCAAGTCTCTCGAGAGGTCCTTCTTCCCTCACCGAGGGGAGACCAGGCCTCTGCTGTATATATGTCAGGAGCCTCATAGCAGCTAGTGTTTGATAGCCTGGTTGGTGGCTCAGTGTCTGAGAGATCTCTGAGGTCTAGGTTAGTTGAGGCTGCTTGTCTTCCTATAGGGTTGCCCTCCTCTTCAACTTCTTCCAGTCTTTCCCCAATTCAACCACGGGGTCCTGACTTCAGTCCATTGGATGGGTATAAGTATCTGCATCTGTCTCAGCCAGCTGCTTGTTGGGCCTCTTAGAGGGCAGCCATGCTAGGCTCCTGTCTGTAAGCACACCATAGAATCAGTAATAGTGTCAAGCCTTGGAGCCTCCCCTTGAGATGGATCCAAATTTGAGCCGGTCACTGGACCTCCTTTCCATCAGTATCTTCTCTACATTTGTCCCTGCAGTTCTTTTAGACAGGAACAGTTGGGGTCAGAGTAGTGACTGGAGGCGGGAGGTGAGGGAGCAACCCCATCATTCCACTTGATGCCCTGTCTTTCTACAGGATATGGACTCTACAAGGTCCCTCTCCAGCTGTTGGGCATTTCATCTAAGGTTTTTTGCATCCTGAGAGTCTCTCACCTCCCAGGTCTCTGGTCCATTCTAGAGGGTCCCTCCTCCTCCCACCTCCTGAGGTTGCCAGTTTCTATTCATTCTGCTGGCCCTCAGGGCTTCACTCCTGTTTCCCCACCTCCCAATACCTGATCATGTTTCCCTTTTCCCCTCACCCTCTCCTTTCCTACCCAGGTTCCTCTCTCCCTCTGCCTCCCTCCCCCATGATTTCTTTCTTCTCCCTCCCAACTGGGATTGAAGCATTCTCATTTGGGTCCTTCAGCTTGTTAACCTTCTTGAGTTCTGTGGATTTAATCAAGGGTAATATGTACTTTTTTGTCTAATATCCACTTATTAGTGAATACATATCATGCATGTCCTTTGGAGCCTGAGTTACCTCACTCAAGATGAGATTTTCTTGTTCTGCCCATTTGCCTGCAAAACTTATGATATCCTCATTCTTAGCTGAATAGTATTCTGTTCTGGAAATGAACCACATTTTCTATATCCATATTTCCATTGTGGGATGTCTGGGTTGTTTCCAGCTTCTTGCTATCACAAATAAGGCTGCTATAAACATAGTGGAGCATGTGTTCCTGTGGCATTGTGGCATCTTTTGGGTAAATGCCCAAGAGTGATATATCTGGGTCTTCAAGTAGAGCTATTTCCAAATTTCTGAACCTCCAGATTGATTTCCAGAGTGGTTGTACCAGTTTGCAATCCCACCAGCAATTGAAGAGTGTTCCCCTTTCCCCACATTCTCACCAACATGTGCTGTCACTTACATTTTTTTTTTATCTTAGCCATTATGATTGGTATAAGGTAGAATCTCAGGGTCATTTTGATGTGCATTTCTCTTATGACTAAGGACTTTGAACATTTCTTTAAGTGCTTCTTAGCCATTCAAGATTCCTCTGTTGTGAATTCTTTGTTTAGTTCTATACCCTATATTTTGACTGGGTTGTTTGGTTGTTTGGTGGTTAGCTTCATAAATTTCTTATATATTTTGTATATTATCCCTCTATTAGATGTGGAGTTAGTGAAATTTTTCCCAATCTATAGATTTCCAACTTGTCCTATTGACTATGTCTTTTGCCATACAGAAGCTTTTCAATTTCTGGAGGTCCCATTGGTCAATTCTTGATCTTAGACCTGAGCCATTGGATTTCTGTTTAGGAACTCTCCCCCCTCCACTTGGACCTGAGCTGTGTGCAAGGTGACAAATATGGGTCTATTTTCATTTTTCTACATACCAACTGCCAAGTAGATCAGCATCATTTATTAAAGATGCTTTCTTTTTTTCCATTGTATATTTTTGGCTTCTTTGTCAAAGATCAAGTGTCTATAAGTGTGTGGTTTTATTTCTGGGTCTTCAATTCTATTTCATTAAGTAACCTATCTGTCTCTGTACCAACACATGCCATTTTTTAATCACTATTGCTCTGTAGTATACCTGGAGATCAAGGATAGTCAATACCCCAGAAGTTCCTTTATTGTTAAGAATTGTTTTCGCTATTCTGGATTTTTTACTTTTCCAGATGAATTTGAGAATTGCTCTTTCCATGTTGTCTTAGTCAGGGTTTCTATTCCTGGACAAAACATCATGACCAAGAAGCAAGTTGGGGAGGAAAGGCTTTATTTAGCTTACACTTCCGTGCTGTTCATCGCCAAGGAAATCAGGACTGGAACTCAGGCAGGTCAGGAAGCAGGAGCTGATGCAGAGGCCATGGATGGATGTTCCTTGCCTAAGAATTTCATGAATTCATTGTTTTTAATAGCTAAGTAGTACTCCATTGTGTAAATGTACATTTTCTGTATCCATTCCTCTGCTGAGGGACATCTGCCAATGGTAGTAAGGCAGCACTCCCAGTGGAGGGTTAAGGACAGCAAAGCACCCACAAAAAGTTCAACCCAAAATGTGTCTTGCCTATAAGATACGCAGGGACAAAATTGGGGCAGAGACAGAGGGAATGACCAAACAGTGACTGGCCCAGATTGAGACCCATCCTATGGGCAAGAACCAATCTGCGACACTATTAATGGGACTCGGTTATACTTGTAGACATTAGTCTAGCATAACTGTACTCTAAAAGGCTCTACCCAGCAGCCAACTGAAAGAGATGCAGAGACCCATATCCCAACATTAGATGTAGATCTAAGAGTCTTGTAAAACAATTATTGGAAAGATTGTAAAAAAGACATAGAAGCAAACAAAAATTTATGATCCAATTAGGATATAAACGTGTTTTAGATGATAGAAGTTGTCAATATCCTATGCACATACAGTTAATTCTCAGCAGTAACCAAACAATTGTCGATAAGTTCAACAAAATTAAGGATGTTTTCCAGCATTTTATAGCTTTATTTTGAAAGATTTATTTTAGCTCTTGGTTTTGGAATTTACATTGTGTGGAGAGATGCACAGACTATCATGATGGGAGTAAATGGCAGATCAAAACTTCCCAACTCAATTTATTAAATTTCATGGCCAAGAAACAAGGGGAAGGAAAAGCAAAGGCCTGGAGCACTCTTTCCCTTCCAGGTCATGTTCTAGTTTCCTAGCTTCCACCTACTAACTTCTACTACACCTTCTAATGCCCTTGCTGGCAGTAACACATGCTGTGTCCAAGTCCTCATCACATGGCCTTTGTAGGTTTGAGGGATAGAAAGCAAAGGGCATTCTAGCTCATGCTGTATACTCTGGATTCCTCCTCACAACACAGGCTCCCCCTACTGCTCTCAGCTTAGCAATGCTGCTGTTTGCAACTAAAGTGAAAGGGTTCAAGCTGAGGATGTGTGACCTAAAACATGCTTGCCTTTCTGTCTTCTGTGCCATCATTCACTCATGCAACATGCTGTGTGCCCCACACTGCCCAGGTATTGGGAGTGAGAGGATGCCTAAGACATGGAACTAGTGGAAGGTGGAGGTAACTATGCTGGCAAGCAAACACAGACGGACTCAGCTAAAGTGGGCAAAAGAGCAAGCTTCTCCTTAGAAGAGATGACAGGAGATCTCAACTCAATGGGCTCCAAGCTGAGCACGTCAATTCCCCTTTTGTCTGGGTACAATTTGTGCTTCCCAAAGGCCATCCTCATGCCTTCCTTCTGTTTCTTTATAACCCAGAACTAGGATTTCCTTTACTAACATTTGGATTTCTGACATCTCCTTGGAGTCCTTCCCTCATTTTCCTCCTATCAGATAGAACCTGTTCCCATGAACATATTGTAACAAGTTGTGCCCAACTAATTCTTTCTATTGTAACCAGGAAAAACAGATTGAGCACGGAAGACATTAGGATTTCATGTACTTTCATTTCGATGATCCCTTCTACTTGTGTGCTTGCCCTTCACATAGTTATTTCAGAGTTAGAATCCAGGCTATACCTTCTAGAAGAATGCCAACATAAAATTTATACTATTCTAAGTTGTTTGATTGATTGGTTGATTGATTAGCTGATTAAGCTGTCTTACTGAATTATACTGAATAGTGGACAAAGTATACACTGGACATGATCTGCTTTTATGAATTGTAATCAGAATCAGAGACACAATCCTTGGCATTTACAGTTTGCTTTCAGGCTTCCTTTGGCTGCATTGAGGCTTGCAGACAGACTCCTGTTCTTGGTGTCTTCAGAACTTGATCAGAGTTCCATGCAGAACTTCAAAGAGGTTCTGCCCATCTTTTGCTTATAGATTTCATCAAACCTCTCATTCTGGGCCACAGTAAAGTGGTTTTTCCAATCACCCACAGTTCCTAAAAGAAAAATCCCAGACAGGAGCATCAGTCTCTGATTGACAGACTTTGTGTCCATGACTGAAGTGTGGAGTGTCCACACTGGATTTGTCCTGACAGGAGCTCAATTCCTTATTACCTTACCTCTCATGTCTGTGAAAGGGCCCTAGTTGTCTTTGGCAGGGGCACCAGCTTCTAAATCAAGAGGTCATTTAATTCAAGGTGACCTGGCTCTACTGTGATATTTACATATACTAGATAGTCGTAGTTTTAAAAATGAACAAATGGTAGACATATACCCATACCAGGAGATCTTAAGACATTATACTGGCCAAAGACCCTGGACATAAGAAAATACATACTGTGATATTCCGTCTATATTCAATTTAAGAGAAAGAAAAATCAACCTACAGTGAGAGATGAAAACATTTTTCTCTGTAGGAAGAAATTACCTTAAAAGGATATCACAGGATATTGCCCAAGGTGATAGAGTTCTTTGCTTCTTTGGTTTGGGGTATTGATTGCATAGTTTTCTTTGTTTATAAAAATTTATTGAAGTGTAGAGTTAATTTCCATGAATTGATTTTTATGTAGATTACGTTGTTATAATGAGATATTGTTTTTCAACAAGCACTGATTAAAATATTTTTAGATAGGGAGATGCTCTTTGCAATATCTAATGGCTCTTGTGGAGATTATACAATTTGATGAACAAAAATGTTTATTGTGGCATTGATCATATAATGTAAAAATAGTATTTATAGTTTCTATAATTAGGGAAATAATTTGATGAGTAACAGTATGTCTAAAACACATGTATAAAAAATGATGTGTAGAAATCTGTGTTTCTTGCCCTGGAGAGATGGCTCAATTCTAGTAAACAAAAGTATATAATGTAACCACAGTTTGTTCTATAGTGAACATATTTCTGTCATGGTATCTATATTTGTGTTTCTATGGGCCAAAGCAAGCAAGCAAATAAGCAAACACAAGTGTATACAGAGAATGATGGATATGGATGGGATGGGGAGAAAAGGCTACTTGTCAAATCCTCACCAGAGATCCATAAAGAAAGAAAAGAGGTAGAAGTGTTTGATTTGTTTCAGGGCCTGGGATACTTAATATATTGCAAGGGCAATGAGATTAATTAACTCATGTGCTGAAGGTCAAAGAAAAGATGTTCTGGAGAACCGTGTAAACCCCAGTCCTGGTAGCACTGCTGTGGAAAAGAAATGTGTATGTTAATGAGGCAGAGAGAGGGGCTTCATTCCGTGTTCAGCTTCTTGCAATGGGGTTTAGTGAGGATCTATGTAGAAACGTATTGATTTAACAATTATTTAATGTAATAATTTAAAAACATAACATTTTCCACTTAAAACTGGACCATGTGGACCAATAAGAATTCTTTCAAAATCTAGGAAGCATTAAGAAGCTGGGTCTCAGTAATACATATTGAAAGTCCTGAAACTGTCATGAGTCACTGTTCATAGTCAAACTATGCACAGAAGCTGAAACCGAAGCAGCAGCTATGGAATACAAGAAAGGCACAGGGGTGGAAGACAGAAAGTATGCATGTGGATACCAGGTATACATTAGAGTGGTACCTTCTTGGTTTAAGATCTCAGCTGTGATCAGCCTAACCTCAGGCAGAGTTCCCATTTAGGTGTGCACTAAGGATATCTCTGGTCTTAGTTATCTGTAAGACTTGCTTTGTAGATTCTCTTGTACACTAAAAATAAATATCTAGCCTTCTTAGAGTCACAATATGTGAATTTTAGGGAGACTGTCTCAGAATTAGTGATAAAGAAGCCCCACAAACCTTTTCTCATGAAGGGGGAAATGGACTGGTCCAGGATAGATCTGGGGACCGTAGAACGATTAGTCATTGGATTCTCTTTCATTTTCTCAAATGATGTCTCCAGGACTATTTTATCCACAACATCTTCATCCAAATTCTTGCCCATAAACTGCATCACCTTCTGGATTTCATGCTTTGGGTCCTGTGAGTGAGGGTAACATTGAGTTGGACTGGAAGAGAGTTTTTACACTGTCACATTTTTCCAGACATCACTGTCAGAACCACATTCCTAAAGCAGCTTCCCTGTCCCTGACCCAGAAGCAGAAATTTACTTACCCTCTTCATATCTTCATAGAAAAGGAAGAGAATCTGGTATCTGTCTCGAATTTCCCACCATCCTTTCACATGGTCAAACCAAGATCCCCAACTTACTGTAACAGATAAGAACAGTTTTCATTTCAGAGCAGAGGCTGCCCCACCTGGGGATCCATCCCATATACAACCACCAAACCAAGACACTATTGTGGATGCCAGCAAGAGCTTGCTGACAGGAGCCTGATAAAGCTGTGTTCTGAGAGGCTCTGTCAGTGCCTGACAAATACAGAAGTGGATGTTCACAGCCATCCATTGGACCAAGCACAGGGTCCCCAATGAAGGCACTAGAGAAATTACCCAAGGATCTGAAGGGGTTTGCAGCCCCATAGGAGGAACAACAATATGAACTAACCAGTACCCCCAGAGCTCCCTGGGACTAAACCACCAACCAAAGAAAACACATGGTGGGACTTATGGCTCAAGCTGCATATGTAGCAGAGGATGGCCTAGTCTGTCATCAATGAGAGGGGAAGCCCTTGATCCTGTGAAGGTTCTATGCCCCCGTATAGGGGAGTGCCAGGACCAGGAAGCATATATATATAGTTTTCTTTTCTTTCGTGTCAGTCTTGGTGTTTTCCCTTAATATGATAATTAAAGTGGCATCGTGTTGATTATGCACAATCACTTGCACACCATTAAACAGGGACAACATACAAGCTTGAGGGAAGTCATTAGGCCAGGAATTCTCCCAAATAAAGTGTTCTGACAAAAGCACAGAACACTCTTCGGAATCAACTGTCACAGCTAGCTCTCACAACTCAGCCTCTTTGGAGCAGAACACAGAAGAAGGGAAGGGGGGAACAGAGCATTTTTATCTATTTACCTTTTCCATTGATGAAGGTTTCAAAGTATTCATCCCAGGTGCCTGGCTCTGGGAGCACCTGGCTCATCCTGTAGAAGTGGTAGTAGGAAACCATGCAGTCTTTAGCATTTCGAGCTACATAAAGGAACTTTGGAGATCAAGAGAGGTGGGTTAAAGGGTCACAAAAATGCGAAGTTCTGAGTTCTTGCTCTGGCTGAGTCCTCTTGGGGGATGCTCAGCTCTCCTGCCCTGGCAGCAAGACCCAGCCCAGAGTACTGTTGCCAATTATACTACATCCAGCCCAGCCCTAACCCATTAACAGTTATCTCAATTCTTGATTTCCCCTTTGTTATCAGGGGCTATTATCAGAGTTTCGAAACTCTGACTTGCTACCCAACTAAGAAGCCAAGAAGCCTTCCAACAACCTCGGCTTGGTTTCCGGGAAAGCACTAGCTCCCCCTGGTGTTTGAATGTGGAGCAGCACTTGCTTTGACTATAAACCTTCTTCCATAACGATCACTTTAGGATCTGTGTGTTTTCACACACAATAAACAAATGCCAGGTACATTGGAATAAGGGCCCTGCTGGGAGACCTTATCACCTAGACACCTAACCCATGTTTTCTCCAAGTCAACATGCTGCTGTGCTCAAATGAAAAGAATTTTCTAAAGTGTTGGTTTAATTTTTTTTTTTCATTTGAATTCTTGAACTTTGTACCTCAGGTTGTCTATCACCTCAGTATTGCCTGACATTCTATGGATGTCTTCTTTCCTTTGCATGTATGTGAGTTTCAGCCACATCACATCACTTGCCTTTCCTCAGCCCTCATTCACTCCCTTTCCAAGTTCATACCTTTCTCTATTCAGATGCACATAGTCTGCTAGTCAGGCTAGTTCTGTTTTTTTTTAATTTTCAGTGTTTTATATATAAAATTCTAAATATGTATATATAATGTATATATAATAAAGACATGTATGTGTGTGCAATTATAAAACACCATTTCTTTATTTGATTATCCAACTTAAAATCACAGGTTATTTCTTCATGTCGTTTTTGATACCATTATTTATTTTTTATCCAGCATTAACATTTTCTTATTTTTGTATATAACAGGTTTGTCAGTTTTGCGGAGCTAACTCTGGCTGTTCTTTAGCAGACAAACTTATGAAGGTCTCTTTCCTTATGTATGTTGTAATGTATGATCATTATCACAGTGGTAATCTGGGGGTCTAGGCTGAGATGACTTCAGATACAGTTCATATGCATTTCTGTTAGATATACTTGTGTTTCTTTCATTGGAATCATCTTATTCTGACTTGTATAAGCCTGCAGTGTCCTGGATAGGGCAAGAAGAGGGAATTAATCTTAACACCGTTGAGAGATGATGCAAGGCAACCCAGAAGCTGGCCATGGTCTCATTTGCCACCCACAATGTATACTATATTGGTAAATTGTATTCTGTTGTTTGAATTCACGGAGAAGCCGTCTCTGGCAGTGGGGTTACACTACACACACTTCAACACCAAGCATCTTTTTTCTAAGTGTTCTCCAGGATTCCTTATCTGGGAAGAGATTACTTCACTAACTCTGTGACTAGGAGGGAAAAGAAAAGCAAAATAGCCCAAATAAACTCTTTGTGTTACTGAGAACATCTGGAAGGTGAACTATTTCCTACCGGTGGTACTTTGTTTAGTCCACTGGGATAGAGATGCTAGAAGATCAGCTCTCAGCCATAGAGAGAAAGCTCAATATGAAACTCCAGCTGATGCATAAACTTCCTCAGTCAGTTTCTGGACAATGTTGTGAGCTCAGGATCTGCTGATGTTGGCTCTCTTGATGGGTAAGCTGGCTGGCTATCCTAATAGAGAGAGATTCTTCAGTAGTTTGTGCTAGATGTTTGTGTGTCCTACCTTTGTAATATTATCTGCCTGCTGTGACTTGTTTCTTGACCAGGAAGCATCACCCAGGGGCACAATATATTGTCCTTGGCACTCTCTGTGTTGGGAACACCAGCTGACAGACTCAAGAGAGCTTGCCCAGTCTGTTTCTGCTTCATGATTTCAGGACCTGATTTGTTGTTTGTCTATCTGTCTATCTCTCTCTCTCCATCCTTGCATCTGCCTGATGCTTGCTATGTATTCTTTTTCTTTGGCTTGCTATACATACTTAAAAAATTCGCTCATTCTAAACTGAAAAAATAGCCATTGAAGATTATCCTCTACCACAGCGCTCAGCTCCTCCACCTAGGTACACATGGAGGATGCTGACCCACGGTACCTCTGCTCTCTCTGCTCATTCTCTTATATCCTACAGTAAAGCTAATGTAGCAGAATTACCGAGGGCAACAAATACCACTGCAGAGCTCCAGACTAATTGTGCTTTTCTTAATTGGTTTCCATTTTATTTACTGTAACTAAGCAATTTTTTTCAACTTGTTTGATCTCAGTTGGCCAACATCAAGAGGTGTTCCTCAGTGGCTTCCTGATTGCTGGTCTCAGTAATGCCAGGAATAGAATTGTCATTCATTACCCAGCTGTACCGACAGTAGACAAGTCATTTGATCATGGGAGTCACAGCTTTACTCCTGTTATCCAGAAATATTTTAGTCCTTTTGAAATAATCCTTAATTTTAAATTATGTGATAATTGTATATATACTGATGTTTTTGCCTGGTTGTATGAACATGCCAAATGTGCGTGCAGTACCCACAAAAACCAGAAGAGGGCATCAGATCCCCTAGAACTGAAGTTTCAGACAGTTGTGAACCTCCATGTGGGTGCTACATTCCGAGCCTCTGTCCTCTAGAACATCCAATGCTCTTAACCACTGAACCATTTCTTCAGTCCTTTTTTTTTTGTCTTTCTTGCTCTATTTCCCACTTAGAAAAAGAATACCCTTAGAAAAGCTATTGAAAGCCAGTCGTGGTGGCACAGGCCTTTAATCCCAGCACTTGGGAGGCAGAGGCAGGCAGATTTCTGAGTTCGAGAGCAGTCTGGTCTACAGAGTGAGTTCTAGGACAGCCAGTGCTACAGAGAGAAACCCTGTCTCAAAAAACAAACAAACAAAAAAAGCTATTGATTGCCTCATTCTGGGATCTCAGCTCCATCCACTGCAGGGATACTCTAACCTTGTATACTCCTTCCATGGTCTTGGATCCTTAATGTGTCAGGAACATACTAGACAAGACACTAGGGTACATGACATAGTCCTAGAAAAAATGAAACAAGCCTATAGGCTGCTGAGGCTGCGGCCAAGCCTCCTCTGAGGCTTCAGTAGGATTTACCCTTTGAACACCTTTGCACTTGATCTGCTCAGTCTTGTTCATGCTCCATTCCAGAAGTCCTCCTATACCCTTCACTCTATGGTTCCTGCTCCCCACTGCCAGCCTGCTTCACTGAAGAACAGACGATCTCCAACATCTCAGTCTGACCTCTGCCTTCACATCATATTTGAAAGCATCAAGGGAAACACCCTACTAAGTCTAGCCTGGTGTTTGACTTTACTGCCAAGTATTAGGTCTCAGCGGTGGAGAATAGATAGTGCTGAGGAAGATAATCTCACCCAGGCTTTGGAGACCTGCTTCTCTGGGTTTCCTGCTCCAGTCCCCATGGGAAATGCTGCTATCTTACCTTACAGTTGTTTGTCCAGAAAGATGGTGGCAGTAGCTGAGTGGGAAGATGGGTCCTTAATATCCTTGGAGCTGGCATCTCATTGGCTTTGTCCACGCCTGTAACAGAATTCAGGCACAGTACATGAAAACATCCGCTCCAGGGGCTGCTTTCTCAGAGTACCTGTCATCGATATATTGATTCACTTATTTTCGCTCTTTTGTGGGGAGAAGCTATAGAAGAATTATTCGTATTGCTTCTGTGTTTGTAGGCTTACATAGCTTAAGTGCTGGATGCAAGCTTTGAGTGAATTTACTTCATCACCTTGCAAAAGATAAGTTTAGAGAAATGTGTGTGTTATTAAGACAATCCAAGCAGGACTGCTTCTCAGCCCATGACCCCGAAGTAGCACTTTTCTTTGGAATGGGAATAGCAAGTCCCCACCAAGAACTTATGCATGAAATTCTAAACGCACAGACATGAAGAAATGATATCCTGACATGAAGACATCCCCTTGCCTGCATTACAATTTTCTAAGTATATCTGATCAAGAGCTTTCTGTCTTGAAACATTTGAATGAATTTATCAAAGCCTGACAATGACTGTTCCAAGAGTGCCATAGTCAACACTAGAAGGGTTCTGCCTTCTCACAGCAGCATTTGCAAAGGGTTCCAAAGTTTCTGTTAACATCATTCCATGATGTGATGACTTAAAATCAGTCCCTAGTCCTGATTTCTGTGTTCTGGTTGTCCTTGTAAACTTTCCTCCATGTATGAAAAGAAAAATCATCAGGTTAACTTCATGTGAAAAACATTCAACTGAGCAAAGTAACTGCCTCCTCGTGTGTGTGTGTGTGTGTGTGTGTGTGTGTGTGTGTGTGTGTGTGTTTATGTGTATCTGTGTGTGCATGTTTATTTGTGTATGTGTGTTTGTGTGTGTGCCTGTGTGTTTATGTGTGTGCATGTATATGTGTGTATGTGTGTGTATGTGTGTCTGTGTGTGCATGTATATGTGGGTATCTGTGTAAGTGTGTGTGCCTGTGTGTTTATGTGTGTGCATGTATATGTGTGTATGTGTGTGTATGTGTGTCTGTGTGTGCATGTATATGTGGGTATCTGTGTAAGTGTGTGTGCCTGTGTGTTTATGTGTGTGCATGTATATGTGTGTATGTGTGTGTATGTGTGTCTGAGTGTGCATGTATATGTGTATAAGTGTGTGTGTGTGTGTGTGTGTGTGTGTGTGCATGTGTGTGTGTGTGTTGAATCATCATACACTGTCCAGAAAGCACTTGGTTATAAAAGGGTAGAGAACTGAGAGCAAAGGGCTGTGAACTGCTAATGAATACAGTTCTATACCTTCTTCTGTTCTACAGTTACACATGACCAGAGCAAAGTTATACTAATAAAATGAGGCAGAATTTTACCTCCATATGCATTTACCTTCCTTGCTGACTCACATTTGGTGGAAATGGAGAAAAGAAAAGAGATGAATCTGGGAAGAGTTGCTCATGCATTTAACCCAACACTCAGGAGGCAGAAGAAGGAACTCTGTGAGCTCAAGGCCAGCATAATATACATAGTGAATTCCAGTACAGCCAGAGCTATATAAAGAGATGCTGTTCAAAATAACAATGAAGAAGGGAAGGGAGGGAGACAGAGGGTCAGGAAAGAAAAAGAGGAGAAGATGAAGAGACAAGGACAGAGATAAGACAGGAGAGGAACATATAAGGAGTCAGAGTCTCTTACCTGATGGCTGGGGTGGCCGTGCCCACTCAATAAAAGGGTGCCGGTGTTGAATGATGCTTCGCCGGCACTTCTCTACATCCCCATTCTGCTCAATCATGTCCACGATTTCTTGAATCCATGTTGTCCCTGGGGAGACCGTAAAGATTAAGAGTCAGAAACCTATTATTCTTCAAGCATACTAATGAAGGGGTGTGGATGCAGATGTTGGCTTCACCTTCCACTCTAACCAGGATCCTGTTAGCTATGGAAGGATTGCTTTGGATCTCTGTGAAAGATGGAAGAGTAGAGACAAAGATCACTTCTTCCCAAGAAAACTGAATGGTAGAGAAGACTAAGCTTCAAAAATTCCAGGGCTAACACATTTGAGGTGGAACCCATCATGGAACAAAAGGGGCCAGCTTTTCATTGTAAGATTCAGATAGCTCAGAGGATGAGAGCCTGGGGTTATTACTCTATCAGGTTACCTGATTTAGGGTAAGTACAAATGAGGAGGTCATCTGGCTTGGCCTCGAAAGTCTGAATCTGCCTCCAGTTGTCCACAGTTGGAGGTTGCAGTGGGATCCCTGCTACCTCTTTCAGTTTGGTTTGTCTGCTCAGTTCTGGGGTCAGGGCCATGATGTCTCAGGGAGGAGGGTCCAGTCCCTGTGAGAAAATACCAGAATGTAATTCTTATAGTGCTGGGACAAAGTATACACAACATGAAAGTTACTCGTAATTATCATAAGTGCATGGCTCAGTGGCATTAATAATATTCCCGCTGTTGAATGTACATCATCATCTTCTGTCTCCTGAAAACTTTTTACTTTCCTAGATGGAAACTAGAAGCCCATTAGTGCTAAACCTCTGTTCTTTGGTGCCTGGTTAGCATTATTTCCCTTTTTATCTCCTTAAACTCTAGATGCTTTAGAGAAGTAAATCCATTTTTGTCCTTTTCTGAACGATTAATTTTATGTATGAATGTTCTTAAGGATCCGCTGTATTGTGGCATGCCATCAGATTTTCTTCCCAATTAATGCTGACTTTTTTTAAAAACATATTTTATTTTATTATATGTAAGTACACTGTAGCTGTCTTCAGACACTCCAGAAGAGGGAGCCAGATCTCGTTACGGATGGTTGTGAGCCACCATGTGGTTGCTGGGATTTGAACTTATCACCTTCGGAAGAGCAGTTGGGTGCTCTTACCCGCTGAGCCATCTCACCAGCCCTAATGCTGACTTTTATTGCATGCCTGCTTGTAGTGGGGTTTGTTTATCCATTTCCCTGTCCATGGGCACTCGGCGTGCCTCCTTTCAACTATTGTGCTATAAGCACAATGCACAAATATCTAAGCTCCTACATTCATAATTTTGGAATCATAACTCAATGCAGATGTGTGAGATAGTATACTCACATTTTTGAGAAGTTGTCATAGCACTCTTCTACAGTGGCTGTATCATTTAAGAGGTCCACCAGCAGTGTATAGTACCCTCTAATTGTCATTGGCATGTAATGTAACTGGCTTAAATATCCATCCCGATATATTTGTTTTACTTTTCCTTTATGACTAATGGTGAATATCTTCTTATGTGCTTATAGTCTACTTTATGTCTTCTTCAAAAATGCACATTTTTGCACTGGTTGCTGCTGGTTGCTATACCTAGAAACTTGTAAATACACAAATAGGAGGGTAGGAGAGTAAGTGACTATTGAAGTTTCAGAAGACATCTACTACTGCTGCTCATTGACTGCTTTACTGTTACATTGAGTACCTTTATTATATTTATTATAATTTGTTTTTAGTTTTTACTTAACTCAAGCCACAGAACATTAGGAGAGAAAGGTCTTTATGGAAAGTTTAACAGCAAACAATTGCTGGAAACTGAGTAAAGGAAAATAGCTCAGCCAGTCCAGTGAGTGAAAGAAAGGAAAACTGAGCCCAGGCTGGCCAGACCAGCTATCAGGGTGACAGATTCCCCCAAAGAAAGCTGAGTTCTCTAGAACGGATGTCGTGCTTTGAGAAAATGATAACCCAATTCTTCTTGAAAGCATTTCAACTACGGGCAGCAGCTATTGTTGTATTATGGCAGAGAGGATAGACTTCTCATAAAACTCTAGATGTGTCATAACTTCAGCAGAGAAAGATAAGAGTACTGCCATCTCCACTTCCTTTCTTTTCATTCAAGGATGAGGGTAGTTAGGGTCTCTCTACATATCCCAGGATGACCTATAGCTCACTGTGTAACCCAGACTAGGCTTGGATTCACAATCCTTCTGCTTCCATCTCCTTGGTTCTGAAGTGTCAAGTGTAAGCTACCTCCCTTGGTTTGGAGCACTGACACTTCTAACATACTTTCTATGTTAGGTCCTTCCCTAAATTCTTCCTTCCTTTTTAATTCACATCACAACTTTAGCATAAGTCATAATCATCCCTCTAAATATCAGAAGGCTTACAAAACACCGAATCGGAGGCTTGCTTGTGACCTCAGCTAGTATCTATCTACAAATCTCATCATACTTCTTTAAAAATTGCCTCGGGCTGGTGAGATGGCTCAATGGGTTAAGAGCACTCGACTGCTCTTCCGAAGGTCCCGAGTTCAAATCCCAGCAACCACATGGTGGCTTACAACCATCCGTAATGAAATCTGATGCCCTCTTCTGGAGTATCTGAAGACAGCTACAGTATACTTACATATAATAAATAAATAAATCTTTTTTAAAAATTTTTTTTAAATTGCCTCATTTTAAGTTGTAGGTGTGCAATGAAATCTAGGATGCTCCTTCAATAAGTCCATATTCACAAAGAAAACTACGACAGGAATTGTCATTACTTAATGTATTTTTGTCCATTTCAAATGTAAATTTTGGTATCCAATATAACAGTTCCCAAAGATATTCTCATTCTGAACTCCAGTGGAACTTTGGTGGTGGATGTGGAAGTCCTTAAAGTAAACTGATGATGCAGTTCCCACTACCAGCTCAGAGACAAATGGAATAGATGTCAAGGCCTTTAGAAGCTGAGGGTAAATCAGAGGTAGCAGCCTCAGTCCTTCACAACAGAACTCAAAGTTGATATCCAGCAGATGAACTGAAGATGGCTGCTTTCCCTGAGCCTCTAGGAGTACAATATTAGTACCTTTATTTTACCCAGTGGCTGTAATCTGCTCAGACTTCTGACCAACAGTTAAAGTGATCAGCAGGGTATGATGGCAAGCAACATGAGGGAAGCTAGCAGAAATCCTGTGAGTTTGAGGACAGTCTAGGTTACAGTAAGACTGTTTCAAAGCATGAAACCTGTGGGTCTGGAAATCCATGCTACCTGGAGAGCCAATCCAGAGCAAAAGTAAGGTTGATGTGTCCAATTCCCAAAATCCTCATCCTGAGACCAGCAAGAGTAGGACTGTTTTCCTCTTAGCTCTGTGCCTGCATGCCCTGTGCACATAAAGCCTTATGATTCCCACCTCTGCCATCTTTGAGGTAGTAATGTAGCCTAATGACCAAATTATAGATTAAACTCCCCCCCTCCCTGTAAGGATATGACCAGGAAGCAGATATTCTTCTGCATATAAATGAGCATTCCCAGAACCTGGACACAACTAGTAATGTGCCATCACTCTGAAAACCCCTACCTACTCCCCTTATTACCCCCAGTAAGAGAGAGATATTTCACTGAAAACCATCTTTGAAGAAGGCTAATTATCCCCTTCCATTCACACTGGCTAAGACCCTATGAAACCCATCCACCAGAATAAGGTCCATTCCTTTCGGTCCTGCCCAGTGCACAATGGTGCCTGGATATCCCAAGGGCAGAAGCAGACCTAAGTTGGCACAAAACAAAGTAAGAATAAAGAAAAAAGTTTGAGTTAATAAACTCATCCTTTTTTTTTCTAAACAGGGTCCTAATTAATAATATCATTTACACCAGGTTGGCCACAAACTTACCAGTATCCTGCCTCTGCCCCTCTGCCCCTCTGCCCCTCTGCCCCTCTGCCTCTGAAATGCTGTGATTACAGACATGTACAACCACGTCTTGCGTTGTTTTAAACTTCTCAATTTATAAGCAACAGAAAACTATTAACATAAACTAATATTGCAAAAGCATTATTGGATATGACAGATTGAATTGTGTGCCTCCACATTCACATGTTGAGATCTAATCTCCATTCCTTATAATGTGACAGTCTGAGACAGGGCCCTAAACATGTGATTAAGTTGAGATGAGACTCCAATCCTATCATATTGGAGTTTTTTCCTAGAAGATATTGAGACCCTCAGAGCAACCCCAGGGGACGTACAGAGGAAACAACATGTGTGGACATAGTAAAAGATGCTCCGACCTCTGCAAGCAGAAGAAGCCTTGAGAAACCATACTGGCTGACACCTTGATCTGGGACCTTTGTGGAAATTTTTTTTTTTAAACTGAGCAGACTAGGATGATCTGTTCAAGTTCAGAAACCAGCTGTTTTATTGAACATTGAAAAACAAAGAAAATTAATTATTTATCTTAGTGTTCCTTTGTTACTTGACCAAATCTTACTAGCTGGATTTAAGTAGACTTAGAGTTATAGCCTGGAGGTAAGGATTGAAAATCTTTAATTTACAGAGACCAGCTCTGTACCCTCCCCTTCCCCCAGCCTGAAGCAGGCTGGGTCAAACCTCATGCCACCCGAGGGAGTCGCCTTGCCTACTTGGATGGCTTCTATTGTTATGCAACTACCGCTGCCCTCCTCCAAGATCCTGCTGCCTGCCCAGTCTTTCTGGAGACACCTCCTGCACCCGGTCTTCAGGATGGCACCAGGGGCCCAGGAACGGACTGGCAGGGTGGATGGGAAAACCCTCCTATAAGCTAAGACTCTAAGCATTAAGCCTTGGGGCTTTGAACAGCGTCCTGGCCTCCGTGTTGTTCCTCTCGACCATTCCTTCCATCCAGCTTCGGCCACCCCCTCAGGAACCCAGATAGCCTAGATTGCAGGCGGCTTACACAGCTCTGTAATTTTTGTGTGATATACAGAGATGAGGGGCTGGGTGAGGCCATGGAAGTATGTAAAGTGAGTCAGGTGGGGGCTGATGTATAGCTCTATGGTAAAGGTTTGCCTAGTGTGCACCATTCCCAGCTTGACAATGTTGGGAGGAGGGTAGAGGTTTCTGAATGTTTGATCTTACATGGATACAAAAGCCATAGGCACTCTGCTGAAATTAGATTCTCAAGTTTACCTATGTTCCCAGAATCAGAGTTAATGTGTAACACAAACCTTACTTCTGCTGCCAAGCAGTAGCAGAGATCACAGGGGAAGAACTGACTGCAGACAACTGTACTGCTGTGCACCAGTGCCTGGCAGGTTGGGTCCATCCAATGCTTAGAGTGATGACACTTTACCTCTGTTAATCTCATGGAAGGTCAAAGAGCACACAGATGGGAATCCACCTGTCATTTGATGGCCCACAGCATGTAGGCTATGAGAGAGAAAAATGCTCTTCCTCTTATACTTATAGGTTGCCTCAGCTATGGCCACTATTATTTCTAGAATAGAGCAGATAGACACACAGGCTTTCCTAGACAAGCTCCTTTTCATCCTGTGAGGCCAGGTCCCTGTGGCATCCTTTGTGGAACAATCTCTAGTTCTTTCTTTCTCTTCTTTCTTTCTTTTTTTTTTTTCTGTAGAAAGCTTTTTTCTTTTTAATTTAATTTCATTTGCAATTCATTTTTTCTACTCCATATTCCTTTCCCTGCCTCTCCCCATCCATTCTCTGACTGCTCCACATCTCACATGTCCTCCCCACCCCACCCCATCTCCACATGGATGCCCCCACCCCACACCCCACCTCTAAACTCCCTGGGGCCTCCAGTCTCTTGAGGGTTAGGTGCTTCATCTCTGAATGAACACAGACCTGAAAGTCCTCTACTGTATGTGTGTTAGGGGCCTCATATCAGCTGGTATATGCTGTCTGTTTGGTGGTTCAGTGTTTGAAAGATCTCAGGGGTCCAGATTAACCAAGGCCACTGGTCCTCCTATAAAATCGCCCTTCTCCTCAGCTTCTTTCAGCCTCCCCAACTCAACAACAGGGGTTATGATAGCCCTGTGAAGCTGGAAACAACCTAGATGTCCCACAACAGAAGAATGGATACAGAAAATGTGGTTCATTTACACAATGGAGTAATGCTCAGCTATTAAGAATGAGAACATCCTGACGGTTGCATACAAATGAATGGAACTAGAAAATATCATCCTGAGTGAGGTAACTCAGACCCAAAAAGACATGCATAGTATGTACTCACTAATAAGTGGATATTAGCCAGGGGGGCGGGGAGGGAGAGAGAAAAGGAGGAAGGAGGGAAAGGGAAGGGAAGGGAAGGGAAGGGAAGGGAAGGGAAGGGAAGGGAAGGNAAGGGGAAGGGGAAGAAGGGGAAGGGGAAGGGGAAGAAGGGGAAGGGGAAGGGGAAGGGGAAGGGGAAAGGGGAAAGGGAAAAGGGAAAAGGGAAAAGGGAAAAGGGAAAAGGGAAAGGGAAAAAAGGGAAAAGGGAAAAAAAGGGAAAAGGGGAAAAAAAGGGAAAAGGGAAAAAGGAAAAGGGAAAAAAAGGGAAAGGAAAAAAGGAAAAAGGGAAAAAAGGGAAAAAGGAAAAAAAGGGAAAAAGGGGAAAAAAGGGAAAAAGGAAAAAAGGGAAAAAGGAAAAAAAGGGAAAAGGGGAAAAAAGGGAAAAGGGGAAAAAAGGGAAAAGGGGGAAAAGGGAAAAGGGGAAAAAAGGGAAAAGGGGAAAAAAGGGAAAAGGGGAAAAAGGGAAAAGGGGAAAAAAGGGAAAAAGGGAAAAAAGGGAAAAAGGGAAAAAAGGGAAAAAGGGAAAAAAGGGAAAACGGGGAAAAAAGGGAAAAGGGGGAAAAAGGGAAAAAGGGAAAAAAGGGAAAAAGGGAAAAAAAGGAAAAAGGGAAAAAAGGGAAAAAGGGGAAAAAAGGGAAAAAGGGAAAAAAAGGGAAAAAAGGAAAAAAAGGGAAAAAAGGGAAAAAAGGAGAAAGGGAGAAAAAAGGGAGAAAAAAGGGAGAAAAAAGGGGAGAAAAAAGGGAGGAAAAAGGAGAAAAAAGGGAGGAAAAAAGGGAGAAAAAAGGGAGAAAAAAAGGGGAGGAAAAAAAGGGGAGGAAAAAAAGGGAGGAAAAAAAGGGAGGAAAAAAGGGAGGAAAAAAGGGAGAAAAAAGGGAGGAGAAAAAGGGAGGAGAAAAAGGGAGGAGAAAAAGGGAGAGAGAAAGGGAGAGAGAAAGGGAGAGAGAAAGGGAGAGAGAAAGGGAGAGAGAAAGGGAGAGAGAAAGGGAGGGAGGAAGGGAGAGAGGAAGGGAGAGAGGAAGGGAGAGAGGAAGGGAGAGAGGAAGGGAGAGAGGAAGGGAGAGGAAGGGAGAGGAAGGGAGAGAAAGGGGGAGAAAGGGGGAGAAAGGGAAAAAGGGAAAAAGGGAAAGGGAAAGGGAAAGGGAAAGGGAAAGGGAAAGGGAAAGGGAAAGGGAAAGGGAAGGAAAGGAAAGGAAAGGAAAGGAAAGGAAAGGAAAGGAAAGGAAAGGAAAGGAAAGGAAAGGAAAGGAAAGGAGAGAAAAGAACCATACAGAATACACAAGATACAGTCCACAGAATTCAAAAGGCTCAACAAGCTGAAGTGCCCAAGTGAGGGAGCCTCAGTCCCACTTGGGAGAGAGAAGAAAGCAATCACAAGTGGGAGGGAGGAGGAAGGGACTTGGGAGGGAATGTGGACAGGGATTGCAGGGCAGTGGGGTAGAGGGAAACCTGATCTGATAGTGGATGAGGGAAAAGGACAGAAGCCCTGAGAGACAGCAGAAAGAATGGAAACAGGCAACCTCAGGAAATAGGAGGTTGGGGGAACCCCTCAGAATGCACCAGAGACCTGGGAGGTAAGAGACTCCCAGGACTCATAGGGAGGGACCTTTGATGAGGTACCCAGAAGTGGAGAGAAGGAAGTTGTGAAGCCAACCTCCAGTGGACATTTGTGAGTTTGCCATCCCACAGTTACAACTCTGACCCATAATTGTTTCTGTCTGAAAGAATTACAGAGATGGAAATGGAGAGGAGCCTGGAGAGAAAAAGGTTCAGCGACAGGCCCAAAGAGGGATCCAGCTCAAGGGGAGGTCCCAGGGCCTGGCACTATTACTGAGGCTATGGAATGCTCACAAAAAGGGATCTATCATGACTGTTCTCTGAGGGACCCAACAAGCAGCTGAAAGAGTTAACCTTTCATTTTGTTTTCTGAGACAGGTCCTCACACTGTCCTCCAGATAGGCTTTGAAATCATAGCAATCCTCCACCTTCAGCTTCAAGGGGATCTAACTTTGCATGTGAACTTTACAGATCTTATGTCATGGTTCGATGGCTACTTGCTTATATAAGTAATATCCCTAAGCAGGAGACCTGGTCCAATCCCTTTTATAGGCTTAGCTTGAATGGTAGTCAGAAACTTAGACAAAAGAAGAGTCCAGGGTGGTAAAGAAATAGTCATAGCCAGAGAAGTCTAGTTGGCTGGCAAGAGTGGAAGCTTTGTGGGGGGAAAAGTTCAGGGTACATAAAGAGATGGTATCTTGGAGAGGTTTCTGCATGAATTTCTAAGTTGAACACAGCCACATTATTTTTAAATAATAATGCTTTTTATTATTTTTCTTAGGTTTCTTGGGACTTAGGGTCTTTCTGACTTGAGTTACTCTACTTAACCATTAACACTTGTATGACTGAATACTAAGAACATGCAGAGACAAAGTGTGGAGCAGAGACTGAAGAAAAGGCCATCCAGAGACTGCCCCACCTGGGGATCCATCCCACATACAGACACCAAACCCAGACACTATTGTGGATGCCAAGAAATGTTTGCTGACAGGAGCCTGATATAGCTGTCTCCCGAGAGACTCTGCCAGAGCCTGGCAAATATAGAAGCGGATGCTTGCAGCCAACCATTGGACTGAGCATGGGGTCCCCAATGGAGGAGTTAGAGAAAGGACTGAGGAGCTGAAGGGGTTTGCAACCCATAGGAAGAACAACAGTATGAACCAACATGAACCCCACCCCCACCCCCAGAGCTCACAGGGACTAAACCACCAAACAAAGAGTACGGCGGTCCAGGGTTCCAGTCACATGGGTAGCAGAGGATGGCCTTGATGGACATCAATGAGAGGAGAGGCCCTTGGTCCTGGGAAGGCTCGATGCCTCAATGTAGGGGAATGCCAGGGCAGGGAGACAGGAGTGGGTAAATGGGTGGGTGAGCACCTTCACAGAAGCAGGGTCAGGGAGGATGAGATACAGAGGTTCAGGAGGGGAAACTAGGAAAGGGGATAACATTTGAAATGTAAATAAATAAAATATCTAATAAAAGAAAAGAAAAGAAAAGAACATACACCAACAAGCTAGGCCAAATATTTCAGATAAGCTGTGCTCTTACCTTCAAGCTCTAGTTGTCTGTAATCCGAAAGCTGGACTGCCCAGTGTTCAGTGAGTACAAAAGTGCATATAGAGGAAAGAGGGACGTATTTCTGGCAAGCACAGGGGCTCCAATTCTACTGTGCCAAAAGTACACAACCTTTAGTAATCAGTCTCGAAGGCTCTGCAGTCAGTAGGATTACCAAGAGCCTTAATCAGCAGTCGAGGCTACAAGGAACAAACCTTGGCATCCGCCCAACGAGGAAGTAACTTTCACTGTATAGTGATTGCTGCGTCTGAAGTACTTCGAGTGCTTGCATACTCAAGGCTATTTAGACGAATTCATAGAGGAAAGCACACTGCTCCTCCCACTCTAAGACCACCTGACCCCCCACTAACTATGTGCTAGGTCCTAGCTTTGGAGTAGAGTCCCCGTGTTCTTGCTCATTGGTATTCTCTCTCTCTAGTCTGATAGAGTTTAAAATAGGGGAAAAACAAACAAACAAACAAAAACAAAACAAAACAAATAAAACTAGGGTGTAGCCACGCTTATGATTCAAAAAGAAAAATCCTCAAAAGCTGCCTCGTTCAGCCTTTTGCTCAAAACAGCCTGTGCCTGGATGAGCGCAGCCCGTATTGAGTTCCTCAAAGCAGCTGCATGAAGGCTCCATGAGGCTGATATACATAGCCCCTCGTCACCTTTCAGGACTCGTGACCCAAAGCTGTGCCAAACTAAACAATTATTAACCAGCAGGTTTCATGAGTAAACTAATTCCCAACATTCCCCTCGCCTATGGTGAAAAGAAGCTGAAAACATGAGTAAACTTAAAAGACATTTCAGAACATCAGTCTATTATCTTAGTCTTTCTGGCTTGCTAAAAAAAAAATTTTTTTTTTCTACCACAAGAGTTTGTCTTAGTTACTTGGGACCTGTTGTTCTGTTGGCAAGGAAATAGAATTGGATTCAGTAATGGGGAAACTAGAAAGCTGATTACAGGGTCTCAGGCATCCAATGGGACCTTCGTAGACATTTCCTTTCTACATCTATAAAATGTGAGGCATGCTAACTGCTCCAAGCAGTACAGTTAGATAAAAACAAACAAACAAACAAACAAACAAAATAGACAGACCCACCTAGCACAGACTAAGTAGTTAAAATGCTGGCTTTTCCCCTTTCTTTCCAGAATATATTCATTGATACACACATGCAGAAGGAACAGAACAGAAGTCTAGACCTAGAGCTTAAGTATATATTTATTTATGCTTACCTCATCTCATGGGACAAATTATATCCCTTGGTGTTCTTGGCTACCTCAGATCAAACTGACCTTATGTTAATCTCTTCTGGAAACTTCCAAACGTACTTTAGCCATGAAATTAAAGCTTAACTCATCTTTTGATCCTATAATTCCTACATGGCTGATATGTGTTCTGCCACCTCTTTTCTAAAGCATGTTTTCTTTGTTGACTTGCAAGTCACAACTGCTCCATAGCAGAAGTCCCTGTATCCTAGTATCTGTGTGGAGATATCCTACATGGCATGCAACTATTTTCACACTCAGAGTTTCACTGTAGACTCTTTACCCCATATAACAATGACATTTATTAACTGAACAAGTATTTATTGAGGGTAAGTGTGAAGGAGATAAATCCACAGTTTCTACCACCCTGTCATATGTATTTAGTGAGCATTGATTGCAACTGATTCCTCTATGGTCACAGTGATAAACTAAAGTGCCACTCACCCTTCCAACAGTTCTGTTTGCTTCTTCTACCACACAACAAACTGTGGGCCACCAATCAGATGCCAGGAAACGAGAAAACAGAAGTGATAAACAGCTTGCCACAGTTAAAACAGACAGCTAGAAACCAGGAAAGAAAGAGAGTGAAGGTCCTCAAATATTCAGTCATTTCTGACAGCCCATGGGTCAAGTAAGGGGGTCTCTAGAAAAGAAAATCTGTAAATATATATAAACATAAAGGCACCAAACACAATTTCATAAAATGAATACTGTTTATTAGGTCTAGATCCACAAGTTAATCATCATGACATTGCATGACTTTAGTTCCCATTCTCAAAAATTTAGAGGTTGCCCAGACAAAAACTAAACAGAGAAACATTTTAATTGGATGAAATCATAACACAAAATGATAAAAAATATCTTACAGCAAGTCTACCTGAACATTAAAATTATACTTTCTTCTCAGGAGGATAAAGGACTCTCTCCAATATTGACCATATATTAGAACAAAGAGCAACATTCAACAAACACAGGAAAATTGAAATAACTTCCTGCATCCTATCTGAAAATAATGAAATATTACAGCTTGAATGCATAAATGAAAAAAACAATTGAGCGGACAAAAATCAATCAATAACTTAATGATACATCCAAAAGCCTTGAAAATCAAGAAAAAACAAACAAACTCCAAATCAGTAGATGAAAAGACAAAATCAAAATGAGGTCAAAAGTTAATGAGATGGAAGTATACAAAAATTTACAAAGAATCCATTAAATAAAATGTTACATCTTTGGAAATATAAACACTTTGGTAAACCCTACATTAATCTAACCAAAGGAAAAGGAACTCAGATGTAGAAAAAAGGCCTAAGTGAATGTGTGCATTGACAAACCCAACTTAATAAAACAAGAAATGAACAAGAAGATATTACAACATATATCTGAAATTAAGAAAATTATAAAAACATGTTTTAAAAGGCTCTTTTCCACTAAACTGAAATGTCTAAAAGAAACAGATGAATTTCCAGAAACACTTGACATATCAAGATTAAACCAATAAAAAAAAATAAGGAATTTAAAAACATCCATAACTTGGTGATGAGACTGAAGAAATAATAAAACATGTCCCAAACAAACAGTGCCAAGAAACAGATAGACTCTTAGCACAAGTTCAGAGAAGAACTAACCTGAATACTATGGAATCTACTCCACAAAATAGAAAAAGAGTGTAAAAGCCAGCCAGACATAGAGGACAGCTATAAAATGCTGGCTTCTGGACACAAGAGCTGGCACATGCATCAACCAACTCAGAGCAGGTGTGGTTACCTGTAGAAGGCCTGTACAAGGGCAGCAAATCAATTTCCATGGAGCGGCACTCCCTGTGTCCTACTGTCTCTGTGGGGATATCCATCTGATACTGCATGCAACCATTTCACGCTTGAAGTGATCAGTTCTCTATCCGGGGACTCATGCCCTCTTCTGGCTTCGGTGGACACAAGTAAAGCCCTCAAACATAAAAGAAAATTACTCTAAAAATTTTTTTAAGGAAACAAATAACATTTTTCTTGTTAGCCGAGATCACTTGAATTTTTCCCCTGTCTATTAAAGAGCCAACAACCCCACTCATCTTTCAAAATGACCAACCTTTTTTTCTTATATTTTTGGTTTTGAGCCTAGCCTTTAATGTGGAGCCATCTCTTCAACCTAACAGCGTATTTTCTATTCAGTGTTTAATTCCATTTTATTTAATGGGCTAAGTAAAGTCAAGACGATGAGCTTTCTTTAATTAATGTGTGTGTAAGGGTAGCAGTGTCAGTAAAACATGAAAGGTGTCTGTCTTGCTTTTCTGATAGTCTCATACCAAGGTTCTCCTTCAGACTAGTAAGTGCCATGATCCAAGGTTAACTGGCAGCACAGGAATCCTCCCACACTAGCCCTATCCTGGAAATACAAGAATATCTTGGCATGAATGCTTCGGCTTTCTTCAGGAAGTCACTTACCAGTGTTGCCATATTGTACTATGATTAATAAGTTTACATTTGATAGTATTGGCCACATGTAGGTTTGAAACCAGGGTTGGACTTTTGTCCTCTGGAGGAAAGAGCATGCAGGTTGAATTAATTCTCAATGTAGGAGGAAAGTGACAGAAACTTTCTTCTTGAAGACCTCCCTTCGGGGGAGAGAGAACAGTGCACTACCCTTATGTCTTTTGAGACTTAAGGGGACCTTTGGTGATGGCTAGCAGCTTCTAGCAACATGTTCTAATTAGAAAGCGAAATAGGGGGCTTTGAATTCTATAAAAAGATGGAAAGAAATACTGGTATTGTTCTAGTAACTGGTGATGGCTACCATTCATTCATTCAATATTGGTTGATCACTAGGGACTATATCAGACATGGAGGAGTGTACAAAGAAATAAGTGTTTTAAAAAAGTCTTATGATTTTTGAAAACTGGGCACATGTACATTTAGTTACTACTCTCAAAATCTTCAGACAAATGGCCCAAAACTCCTGAGTTGTGTGTAGTCCTTAGCACAAATAGAGCCTATCTCCTGCTTCTCTAAAGGACAGGTGGAACTCTGGAGACAGAGAAGATAAAAGAAAGTGGAACAGGACAATGTGCTCCCTTTGTCCATTCAGATATATTTACTGGCTGGTAAACATGATTATCCTGAAAATCTTCAATGGTGGCATGTGCTACATATCAGGGTCATAGTTTGTTTTCTCTTCCCATTACAAAATAGCCTAGACTGGGTAATTTATCAATAAATCAAAAATAGAGGACCTCATGCCCTCTGAGGCAGCGGCATCACACAATGAAGAGGAGGAAAGATTCTAGTTCTTGTCACATATTCTCACCTAATCCCATTGACTTTTCAAGGACCCTTCTAAATAGAATTCACACACAAATGTGGGATGATTGTCTGTAGCACACAGTCTTTGTGCTAAACTTGAAACTTAGCAGTAAAGACCAGACATCCATCTTGGGCAGGGTCATATGGTAACTATGTTATGGTTTACTGATCATATAATAACTTTGCAACTACACAATTCTTCATTTATGGTGAGAACAGCCACATCCTACTAAGTAGTTGGGCACAGCTGTAATCAAATAAAATATTTTTTTATGAATGTAGATAGTGAGCTGTAGTTTCCTCATTCTGATATACAGAGAAAAGGGGAAACTTCTGCACTAGAAATAACCCCACCCCTTCAATAAACATTTCCTTAACCACACCTTGGAATCTCTGTAACTGTTTTCCCTGCTACATTCTCCTTCAGCCTTCATCTGAAGGTATTGGTATGGCTGTCTTTTCACTATTTGTCTTTTCCTTTTTTGGACAAAGATAATTTAGCTGAGGCTATGTAGCTTACCCTGGCCTTGAATTCCTATGCTTCTCCTGAGCTGTAGTAGCTATACTAATATCAAATAAAATCAACTTTCAACCAAGGATAAGGATAAGGAAGGACACTTCATACTGATCAAAGGAAAAATCTACCAAGATGAATTCTCAATTCTGAGCATCTATGCTCCAAATGCAAGGACACCCACATTCATAAAAGAAACTTAACTAAAGCTCAAAGCACACATTGCACCCCACACAAGAATAGTGGGAGATGTTAACACTCCACTCTCAGCAAAGGACAGATCATGGAAACAGAAACTAAAAAGAGACACAATGAAACTAACAGAAATTATGAACCAGATGGATCTAACAGATATTTATAGAACATTTCATACTAAAGCAAAAGAATATACTTTCTTCTCAGCACCTCAGTGTACCTTCTCAAAAACTGACCATATAATTGGCCACAAAACAGGCCTCAACAGATACAAGAAGATTGAAATAACCCCTTGCATCCTATCAAATCACCACAGACAAAAGCTGGTTTTCAATAACAACAAAAACAACAGAAAGCCCACATACACATGGAAGTTAAGCAACACCCTACTCAATGATAACTTGGTCAAGGAAGAAAGAAAGAAAGAAATTAAGGGCTTTTTAGAATTTAATGAAAATGAAGGCAGAACATACCCAAACTTATAGGATACAAAGAACGCAGCACTTAGAGAAAAACTCATAGTTCTTAAGTTTCCTCCAAAAAAAAACTGGAGAGAGCTTAAACTAGCAGCTTGACAGCACACCTGAAAGCTCTACAACAAAAAGAATCAAATACAACCAAGAGGAGTAGACAGCAGGAAATAATCAAACTGAGGGCTAAAATCAACAAAATAAAAACAGAAAGAACCATACAAAGAATCAACAAAACCAGGAGCTGGTTCTCTGAGAAAATCAACAAGATAGATAAAACCTTAGCCAGACTAACCAGAGGGCACAGAGAAAATATCCAAATTAACAAAAATCATAAATGAAATGGGAGACATCTCTTTTTAAGCCCTCACCTTTCTTACTCTCTAGCCCCCCTTCTCTCTCTTTCCCTTTCCCCCTTTCTCCATGTGGCCATGGCCGGCCTCTCTCTTTCTACTTTTCTCTTTCTCCCTGCCTTTCTACAATAAAGCTCTAAAACCATAAAAAAAAAAAGAAAGAAAAGAAAAGGGAGAGATAACAATGAAAATCATAGAAATTCAAAAAATCATCAGATCCTACTACAAAAGTTTATACTCAACTAAATTGGAAAATGTGGATGAAATGGACAATTTTCTAGACACATACAAGGTGCCAAAGTTAAAACATGATCAGATAAACCATCTAAACAGTCCCACAGTGCCCAAAGAAATAGAAATTGTCATTAACAGTCTCCAAACCAAAAAAAAGCCCAGGACAAGATGGGTTTAGTGCAGAGTTCTATCAGACCTTAAGAGAAGACCTAATACCAATACTCCTCAAACTATTCCACAAAATTGAAGCAGAATGTACACTACCCATTTCAATGTATGAAGCAACAATTATGCTTATACCTAAACCACACAAAGACCAAACAAAGAAAGAGAACTTCAGATCAATCTCCTTTATGAACATTGATGCAAAAAATACTCAATAAAATTCTTGACAAGCAAATCCAAGAACACATCAAAATGATCACTCAGCACACTCAAGTAGGCTTCATCCCAGGGATGCATCAATGTAATCCACTACATAAACAAATTCAAAGAAAAAAGCCACACAATCATTTCATTAGATGCTGAAAAATCATTTGACAAAATTCAGCATACCTTCATGTTAAAAGGCTTGGAAAGATTAGGAATTCAAGGCTTATACCTAAACACATTGGGAACAATATACAGCAAACCAGTAGCCAACATCAAACTAAATGGAGAGAAACTTGAAGCAATCCCACTAAAATCAGGGACTAGACAAGGCTGCCCACTCTTTCCCTATCTATCCAACATAGTACTTGAAGTTCTAGCTAGGACAATTAGACAACAAAAGGAGCTCAAAGGAATACAAATTGGAAAGGAAGAAGTCAAAACATCACTATTTACAGATGATATGGTAAAATATATAAGTGACCCAAAAAAATCCAGAACAGAACACCTAAACCTGATAAACAAGTTCAGCAAAGTGGCTGGATATAAAATTAACTGAAACAAACCAGTAGCCTTCCTCTACAAACCCTAAGAGAACACAAATGCCAGTCCAGGCTACGATACCCAGCAAAAGTCTCAATTACTATAGATGTAGAAACCAAGATATTCCATGACAAAACCAAATTTACACAGTATCTTTCCACAAATCCAACCATACACAGGATAATGGATGGAAAACACCAAGACAAGGAGAAAAACTACACACCCTTCAAAAGCAAGAAAGTAGTCTTCTTTGAACAAACCCAAAAGAAGATAGCCACATGAACATAATTGCACCTTTAACAACAGGTACTTATCACAGTATCAAGGTGACCTGATGTTTTTGTACAACAGGACCATTTACTGATAGTTATAGGCACCCACCTCTCCTTTTTGTTTCCCTACTGGTGGGTACAGTCTTTCCAAACCAAAACGTAACAGGAAGCAACAATCACTTTTCCTTAATATCTCTTAACATCAATGGACTCAATTCTCCCAAAAAAGACATAGACTTACAGATTGGATACATAAACAGGACCCAATACATAAACATTTTACTGCACATAGGAAACCCACCTCAGTGACAAAGGCAAGCACTACCTCAGAGTAAACATCTAGAAAACAATTTTCCAAGCAAATCGTCCCAAGAAACAAGCTGGAGTACTCATTCTAATATTGAATAATATCAACACTCAACCAAAAGTTATCAAAAAAAAAAAGATAAGGAAGAACACTTCATATTGGTCAAAGGAAAAATCTACTAAGATGAACTCTCAATTCTGAACATCAAAATGCAAGGGCACCCACATTCACAAATGAAAATTTACTAAAGCCCAAAGCACACATTGTACCTCACATAATAATTGTGGGAAACTTCCAAACCCCACCACCAGCAATGGTCAGATCATGGAAACAGAAACTGCTAAACAGAGACACAATGAAACTAATAGAAGTTATGAACCAAATGGATCTAACAAATATTTATAGAACATTTTATCCTTAAGCAAAAGAATATACCTTCTTCTCAGCACCTCACGGTACCGTCTCCAAAATTGACCATATTATAATTGGTCACAAAACAGGCCTCAACAGACACAAGAAGATTGAAGTAATCCCATGTACCCTATCAGAACACTGTAGAATAAGGCTGGTCTTAAATACCAACCAGAACAATGCAGAGGACACATACAAATGGAAACTGAACAACACCCTACTCAATGATAACTTGGTCAAGGAAGAAATAAACATTAAATTTTTAGAATTTAATGAAAATTAGGACACATCATACCAAAACTTATGGGACACAATGAAAGTGGTGGTAGGAGGAAAACTCATGTTCTAAGTGCCTCCAAAAAGAAACTGAATAGAGCTTATACTAGCAGCTTGACAGCATACCTGAAATCTCTAGAACAGAAAGAAGCAAATACACCCAAGAGGAGTGGACAGCAGGAAATTGTCAAACCAAATAGAAACAAAGAGAACAATACAAAGAATCAACAAAACCAGGAGCTGGTTCTTTGAGAAAATCAACAAGATAGATAAACCTTAAGCGAGACTAATCACAAGGCACAAAGACAGTATCCAAATTAATAAAATCAGAAATGCAAAGCAAGACAAAACAACAAAGTATATCTTAAAATAACTGTTCTTTTTCTTAAACATCTACAGTTGAAAACATTAAAATCATATTACACACACACACACACACACACACACACACACACAGAGGAGTAATTGGAGGTAGAGAATGCCTCTGAGTGGAGGAAGGCAAGAAGGGGTGATGGGAGGAAAAGAGTGGCTTTTATCAGGCCATGCCACCTGTACAGGGGGACATGCAACAGGAGCCCCAATGGAAATATGTTGCCTCTGGGCAGCTAGTGATGACATGTCCTGTTGTCACTGCATCCCTTTGGGCTGCTTGTGAAGGTACCTGATTGCTAACAAGGGCCACACTGTCTCAGGGTGGAAGGTTCAGTCTCTGTGCGAAACGAACAGAATTTAATTTTTAAAATATTGTGTGATAAAGCATACATGACATGAAAAATGACTCAATTTTCATTAGTGGATGGATCACTGTTGTTAGTAATCTTCATGCTGTTGTGGGCCCACCATAACCTTCTATCTCCATAAAACTTTTTAGTTTCCTAGATGGAAAGTAAGAGCCTATTAATGTTAAGCCTCTGTTCCCTGGTCTCTGGCCCCACCATTTTCATTTCTATCTCCTTGAAGTCTAGAAACTTGAGAAAAGTAAAATGATTTTTGTCCTTTTGTGAATGGTTTGTTATATGTAGTTGAATGAACTTAAGGATAAGCTCTGTAGTGGCACACCATACGAATTCCTTCCTAATTAATGCTCACTACTATTGCATGTCTGCTTGTACTATGATTTCTTTATCCATTTGCTCATCCATGGGCATCCAGAATGCCTTCAGTTATAGTGGATGATGCCTGTAAAAACATGATGCATAAGTATTTAAGCTCTCGTGTTCAGAGTTTTTGATATATAACTCAATGCAGAGTTGTAAGATTATGTTTACATTTTCAAAGTTGTCACAGTCTTTTTCTACAGTGACTGTATCATCACAGTGGTCCACCAGTAGTATATAATACTCTATTTGTCGCTGACATGTAGTATTTCTGCCTTAAATATCCTTCACAATAGATTTGTTTTGCATTACCTTCATGACTAATGGTGAATAGCTTCTCAGGTGCTTATACTCTACTTTGTCTTTTTGGCATGATGCACCTTCATGCACTCTTTGTTTGCTGTTGTTTGCTATAGCCTGAAGACTTGTAAATACACGAAAAAGAGGGTAGGAAGAAAGAGCCTCTATTACTCAAGAGTAAGAGACTATTGTAGTTACAAGCAACACCTACTACTGCTGCTCAGAGGGATGACAAGGTAACTTTCAGTTACTGTCACGGTGTTGAGTACCTTTATAACTGTCTTATTTTTAATTCTCACATAACTTGAGACACAGACAAGTAGAGGGGAAAAGTCTTTATGGAAATTGAGACGGTAAAAAAAATTGCTGGAAATCGAATAAAGAAAACTAGGTTGGCCACTCCAGGGAGTGAGGGAAGGAACAATATACCAAGACGGTTCATACCATCTTTCAAGGGGACAGACAAGCATAGACAGCTAGATTCTCTAGAATGCAGGCAGTGATTTCAGAAATGGAAAACCATTTCTTTTTGAAAATATTTCAAAGAAAACAGCAGCTATAATTACAATGTAGCAGAGAGGATAGATGTTTCATGAGACTCTGAGGTGTGCCTTAGGCAATTTCAGCAGAGGAATATAGATGATTGCCATCTCCCCCTTCTTCCTTCTTTTGGTGGGGGAAGTGGGAGTGATGCCGTGTCTCTGCACATATCTCAGGATGCCTCATAAGTCACTATGTAGCCAAGAGTGGCACTGGTTTCACAATCCTCCTGCCTCAGGCTTCTTGGTGCTTGGGTGTAAGCTATCTCCCTTGATGCAGAACACTGACACTTCTAACAGACCTAGGTTAGGTCTTTCCAAAGATTTTCTCTTCTTTTAATTTACAATCACAATTTTATCACAAAAAATAATTATCACTCCTCTAAATATGAAAAGGCTTGTGAAACACAATAGCTTGCTCTGGACTGCAGTGCGTATCAGTCTAGACATCCCATCATCTTTCTTTAAAAACTGCCTCATTTTAAGTTTGGGTATGCATGTTGCATTAAAATTTCAAACTTCTTTGCAATCAATAAACCCATATACACAAAGAAAAGTAGATAACACAGAAATTGTTATTTTATGTATTTTTGTCCTCTTCAAATATAAATTATGGTATACAATATAAATATTCCCAAAGAAGCATGTCTCCTAATCTCCAATAGGAATGGTAGAAGGAGTAGGGTCCCTCAGCATATAGCAATGACTTGCTTGCCACTGCCAGCTCACAGACAAAGGGACAGAGATGTCAAGGCCTCTAGAAGCTGGGAATGAAGGACTGGCAGCAGCCTCACTTCTTAACATGGAGAAACCTGAAGGTCCTTAACATGCAGAGAACTGAACACAAAGAGATGCATGCAAAAGCATATATGGACACACATGTAGACACAATGATACACTCACTCAAACACACACATTCATACAAAAACACAGTAACAGACAGTTCCACAAGGAAACATTCATGCATATACACACAAATTAAGAAATTAAATAAAAGAAAAGGTTTATCATTTTTTTACATAAAAAATTCTTTAACTGACATACCTACTAACACCCAAAATTACTGCATAGTTGATTCTAGAATTATATCAAGGTCTAAACTTTAAAAATCCTGAGGAAAATGCAAATCTACTAAAAAACTTAATAATGTGACATCAAGAGCATGACTTGATTCAAATTAAAATACTTTGCTCTTCCAAAGTCACTCAATGTTCGACGAAAAGATAAGCCCCATATTTGGAAAAAGTATGTGCACCCAAGTTCACCCTAAGGGGAAACTCCAATGGTAACAATGTTCTTCTAATGGACTGACTTTTAAACAGACAAGACAAGGATGTGGAGCCAATTGACCTTTCATAAGTTGCCGTAGGCATGATAGATGATTGCATTTTAGAAAATAGGTCCTTCCTAGATCCATCTCTAATCTAAAGTTGACAACCATATTTACTTTTTTCTATTGAAAATATATTTTCATCACATACTATATCCTGATTATCATGGTTTCCCCTTCCTCTATGCCTCCCAGTCCCTCTCCTCCTCCCCTCACATCTGGATTCAGCCCCTTACTTTGTCTCATTAGCAAAGTACAGGTTTCTAAGCAGTAATAAGAAAATATCATCAGGGGTTGGAAAAATGGCTCAGTGGTTAAGAGCACTGACTGCTATTTCAGAGGTCATGAGTTCAATTCCCAGCAACCACATGGTGGCTTAAAACCATCTATAATGGGATCTGATGCCCTCTTCTGGTGTGTCTGAAGACAGCTACAGTGTACTCGCATACATAAAATTAATCTTTTAAAAAAAAAAAATCTTGGCCAGGCTTGGTGGCACATGCCTTTAATCCCAGCACTTGGGAGGCAGAGGCAGGTGGATTTTTGAGTTCGAGGCCAGCCTGGTCTACATAGTGAGTTCCAGGACAGCCAGGGCTACACAGAGAAACCCTGTCTCGAAAAACCAAAAAAAAAAAAAAAATCTTGAATACATGCCATTAATTTCAATAAAACTTCCAATTTCTTTTTATAAAAAAACACCAAAAACCATAATATGATTAAAACAAAATATCACATCAGAGTTACACAAATAGAAATATCAAGAAAAGGCACAGGAATCAGAGACCCAGTTGTCCACACACTCAGGAATCCTAGAAGAGCATGAACTGAAAGCCATAACACATATGCAGAGGACCTGATGCAGACATGCACAGTTACCTTGCTTTTGACTCAGTCTCTGAGTTCATGTGAGTTTTGATCCTGTTGATTTAGACAGCTTTGCTTTCTCGGTGTCCTACATCCTATCTGCCTCTTCAGCTCTTTCCACCTCCTCTTTCATGGGGCTTTCCTGAGACCAATGGGGGGGCATGGGAATTTAGTAAAGACTCGAGATGAATGCTCTAATGCTTTTTAACTGCTCACAGGTCTTTATTCACTAATGGGGTGGCACTTTCTCTTTCCCAGGCTTCCTCTCATTGAAGGTTCCACTGAACTAAGTGTCCTCCTGTCAAAGGGAAGGTGCTGGTGGCCAAGCACCTGGTTTGGAGAAGGACTTCATCCTTTTCTGAGAGTTGCTGGTCTTTGATGTCAGGAAGAAGATGGGGAGGGACACAGGCCATCAACACTCAGAGATCCATGATATCCCAGTTGGGGATGCAGGGTAGTAGGGATTGGGCATATCCCCCAGCCTCAACAGCCTGAGGGCCTCAGGAATCAGGCTCCCAGGATAGCACCAGAGATGAATCTCTGGGCAAGGGCTCCTGAGTGGTGACAGGGCTTCAGAAAAAGTCACAGGGGGGACTGCACTAGGGGTGGTCATTAGGTAGGCTGAGTCAGGAGAAATGTGTGACCATTTTCTTCTCAGTCAGGAACTGCTTGTGCGAATGTTCCCTGGTGACCAGGCCACAAATCACAAATCATCGGGTGGCCCATGGTCCTGACTTGGGGGACCTTGCCACAGGGGCTGTTGAAGGATCCTTACAGCTCAGGGTTCTGCAGATAGAGGGATGGGATTCAAGCAGCAGAGGCGGAGCCCTAATGTCTTAGCCATTATGATTGATGTGTATAAGGTAAAATCACAAAATTCTCTTGATTTGCATGACCCTGATGACTATGGATGTTAAACATTTCTTTAAGTTTTTCTTAGAAATTTTCCTTTCCTTTTTTGAGAATTTACTATTTTTTTTCTGTATTCCTTTTTTAAGTTGATTGCGGTTCTTTTCCCTCTCTGCTATCGAGTTTCTTGATTTCTCTTTATATTTTGCCTTTTAGTCCTCTATTTGATGTGTAGTTGGTAACAAAAGAAAAAAAATCTTTGCCTAGTCTATTGTTTACTGCTTTGTCAGAATGGTGGTGTCTTTCATCTTACAGAAGCCTTTCAGTTCCGTGAGGTCCGATTTATTATTTATCTCACTGCTGCTATAATTTCCATATAGAGACAGACATTTGACCTTTCAGAGCTTTCTACAATTAACCAACTTTTAAAATGGTTCAGTGATCTTGAAAAACTGAGACAAGCTCAGACTGGAGTAAAGGGGCTATTCATTTAGCTTTTATTTTCCATATTAGTCTTTCATTGTTATATGTGAGTGTTGCAGTAAAGCTCCAATCCATATATGCCTGGCAATGAAAACACAACTCACAGGAAAACAAAATTAACATCAAATATAATTAGCCACATAACATCCCACAACATCTGGGTATCCAAATATTCACATGAAACATTAACAATGGAGAGGAAATCACATATATGCTAATTTCTCTATTTTATCTGAATATACTTGGTTATTTCTAAGGTATAAAAATAACTTATATGTTAGAGATATATGAAAAACAATAAACAAGAAACCAAATCAGAACTAGTAGAATATTGTGAAGTATAGTATCCTGTGTCCAGGCCTGCATCATGTGTTGGAAATTCTGAAGAAAGCATCTTTACAGTTGTTTCTGGGAGCGTAGAATTAGAAACTCTGGACCTTGCTCTTTGAGCAGCAGAAACACCACTCCTAAATCCATACGCCCCCCCCCCCTCAGTCAGATTCAAAGAAGTGCTAACTCCTTTCCAGAGGCTCTGAAGAAATTTCTGCATTCTCTGTAATGATGTGTGCACAGGCGGTGCTGCTCTTAATGGCCTAAGCCCCGCTTCTTGCTCTTTTGTAGACACATCTAAAGTAAGTCAGAGATTTTCAGGAGCATTTCACTAGAATGTTATAGGAAAAACCATAGTTTTTTAAGGGTGTAAACTAGATCGCTATACAATGCAAATAGGGTCATTTCTGAAAATTAACCAATGACTTTTTTTATTCCATCTTCTTCATACTGCCTCCCATGTTTGACTCTGTGTATGTGTAGTCACGCTTTTATGTGTGTGGTCGTGTGTGTGTGTGTGTGTGTGTGTGTGTGTGTGTGTGTGTGTGTGTGTGTGTCAATGTCTATATCCAGGTGTATAAGTTCATGTGTGTTCAAAAGCTCTTATGAGTATTTACTACTGTGTGAGTAGGAGGTCTGTTAAGTGCCTTCCTGTCACTTTTTGCAGTATGTTTTGACACACTCTCACCTGGAATGTGAACTGTCAATTAGATTAGACTGTCTGCACAGAGATCATGAGGGATCTGCTTCCATCTCAGTGAAGTTCAGATTATAGGCACACTGAAGAGGCATACCAGGGTTTAACATGGTTTCTGGGGACTCTAAGCTCAATTCATCATACTTTCTTACCAGCCATTTTGTATAGAGAGTTCCTCCTTTACTATAGAAAGAGGGTAAGTTTCATGGCTAGATTCTCATCTCCTTACATTTTTCCATGAACCTATCTATTCTAGTCCATAGAGCAAATGGTTCATTGTTCCTAAGTTATAAATCATTGGTTGCAGCTCTGTACAATAAACAGGAATAAGTGGAGACATAATGTGATTTTTGTGTGTGTGGTGGACTTAAGAGAACTTACAAACTAGGGGAAAAAATTACGTGTGTGTGTGTGTGTGTGTATGTGTATGTGTGTGTGTGTGTGTGTGCGCGCACGTGCGTGTTTGTGGGTGTTTGTGGGTGTGGGGGTGTGTGCACGTGCACGCATGTTAGTTTGGATTTCTATTGTTGTGAAGAGATACCATGACTAAGGCAAATCTTACAAAGAAAAATGTTTAATTTGGACTGGCTTACAATTTTAGACATTATTTAGATAATACATAGTTCATCGTTGCAGGAAGTACAGCTGTGTGCATGCAGACATAGTGCTAGAGGAACCTAGAGTTCTACATCTTGATCAACAGACAGCAGAGAGACTGTGTCTAACATTAGGTGTACCTTCAGCCTGCCTCCACAGACATACTCTCCATCCAAATGGCTAATCCTACTCCAATAAGGTCACACTTCCTAACAGCACCTTTACAAATGGGCCTATGGGGGCCAATTACATTTAAATTACCGCAATATATATGAATGCACACTTATGTCCTATATATACATACACACACATACAAACACACAAACCCATGCACACACACACTTACATATGTATTTTGGCATGTGCTAGCACATAAATAAAGGGTCAGGATGTTAAAGGAGACACCAAATTATCATGAGTAATGAACCCAGGGCTGATAAAGCCTTGGTTTTACTGAGCAAAGTACCATGTCATATTTGGACAGCAGAACTCTTATGTCTTAGGGGCTGCAATGGGTATATTTCCAGGAAATGAATTTGAACTTATTGGCTAAGGTTATAAAGCTTTTCTTTTGAGAAGGGATGAGCAAGTTGCTTATGTAACTCAGTTTCTCTGCATCTTGGTACTTAGACTAATTCATTCCAACCTAGTATCCCAGACTCAAGAACCAGGCTGTGAGAAGTTTCATTTACCTCTTAAACTCTTTCCTACAGTCAAGCAAGTCAGAGAGAGATCACAACCTAGATCATGGTCCACTACAGTAATGCACTACTAAGGTCCACTTATACATACAGAGTATTAGAGAGTCATGGCCTGAAATTCCTGAAGACTGAATGTCTCATGTGTCTCAGGGGATGAGGGACGATGAGGTTGACTGCCTATAAAAGTGGTCAAAGTTCCATTTTCACACATGGACTATCCGTTGGTGGCTTTTGTGTGTTCTGTCAGAGGATTCTGAAGTGTACTTGTCATGTGTTCATTTTCTGAGATGAAAGGTCACTCACTATGTAACACATACTGACCATTTGGGGAAGTTGTGAATTGTCCAACATGGAAATTGTCATCTATCTGTGCCATCCACAAGAACACCACAAAAAGTTAATGTCCTTTGGACAAGGAAAGGGAGCTCCTTTCACAGCATGCTGCAAGGATCCTGGAATGTCAATCTTGAACATTTTCAGTGACATTGTTAGGAACATCTACATGGGATGAGAGACATAGATAAGCCCTCTGTTTTATGAAAAGGCAAACAGAAGTGTTTTCAACAGTCAGCACCCTAGGATATGTAACTCCTAGGTCAAGCCAGAAACCTGATACCTAGATGTCACTGGATCAGTAAGCAAGAGGCTTCCAGGATGCAACGGGAAGGACATTAGCCAAAATACCCAGCAAAGGAGAGATAGAACCTGCAGAGACCATCTCAATAGGGATGGCCCCAGTTGAGGGATAGGGCCAACCACAAATCTCAAACATTTTTTTATTAGATATTTTCTCCATTTACATTTCAAATGCTATTTCAAAAGTCCCCCTATACCCCCCCCTGCTCCCCTACCCACTCACTCCCACTTCTTGGCCCTGGCATTCAGAATTGTTCCTATATAAAGGAAATGCAGAGGCAAAAGATGGAGCAGATACTGATGGAAAGGCCATCCAGAGATTGTCACACCTAGGGATCTATCCTACCTACAGACACCTAACCCAGACTCTATTGCTGATAGGAAGAAGTGCTTGCTGACAGGACCCTGATATAGCTGTCCCATGAGAGACTCTGCTAGCACCTGAGCAATACAGATGCAGATACTCACAGCTATCCTCAGATTGAACCAGGGACCCTAAGGAAAGAGACAGGGGAAGGACTGAAGGATTTGAAAGAGATTGAAACCCCATAGAAAAAACAATATCAACTAACCAGACCACCCAGAACTCCCAGGAACTAAATCCCCAACCAAAGAGTACACATGGGGGATGCATGGCTCCAGCTAAGTATGTAGCAGAGGATTGCTTTATGTGGCATCAATGGGAAGGGAAGCCCTTGGTCTTGTGTAGGCTTGATACCCCAGTGTTAAGGGGATACTAAAGAGGTGAGGTAAGAATGGGGAGTATGGGGTGGGGGTTATATCCTCATAAAAGCAAAGGGGAGGTGGTATGGGACAAGGGGTTTGTGGAGGGGAAATGAGAAAGGTGGACAACAATTGAATATAAATAAAGGCTGGAGAGATGGCTTAGGGATTAAGAGCACTGACTGATCTTCCAGAGGTCCTGAGTTGAATTCCCAGCAACCACATGGTGGCTCACAACCATCTGTAATGGGATCTGATACCCTCTCTGGTGTGTCTGATGACAACTACAGTGCATTTATATAAGTAAATAAATAAATTCTTCAAATTAAAACAGAAGATGGGTGTAGTGGCTATCTCTGGTTGTCAACTTGACTATATTTGCAATGAACTACAATCCAGAATTGGAAGGCTCACCAGTGACCCTAACCTGGAGGCTTGGATATAGAAGTCTCTGATCTGGATCTTGGCATGGAGGTCTTGATAGCATACCAGCTATGGATTCCAGAAGATTAAGACAGAGAGTTCTCCGAGCTCAAGATTATCTAGGATTAAAGGTGTGAGATTAAGACAGAGATCCCCGAGCTCAAGATCTCCTAGGATTAAAGGTGTGATGGCACACACCTTTAATCTGGGTTACACCTTCTGCTGGAGACTATATAAGGACACTGGAAGAAGGGAGACTGGCACTCGCTCCTTCGCCTGTTCACCGTGTGGGACTGAGTAATTGCTAGATCCTTGGACTTCCATTCACAGCTACTACTGAACCATTGTTGGGAATTGGACTGCAGACTGTAAGTCATCAATAAATTCCTTTACTCCTTAAGTTCTGTGACTCTAGAGAACCCTAACTAATACAATGGGTTATATTTACACAATGGAGTATTAGCAGATTAAAAGAATGACATCATGAAATTTTCAGGCAGATGAATAGAACTAGAAAAAATTCATCTTGAGTGGCATAACCAAGACCGAAAAGATAAAAATGATATTTATTCATTTATAAGCAGATATTAGCCATAAAGGTAATGATAAGCAAGCTACAATCTTTAGACCCAGAGAGATGAGATTAAGCAGAGACCTAGAAAGGGACCATATGGATCTTCATGGGACAGGGAAATAAAATAGACTTTACATGTAAAGCTGGGCCAGGTGGGGATGGGAGCAGATGGGGACTGGAGTTGGGGGGGAGGTCATCAGAATGAATGGTGGAGTTGGGGTGGAAGGAGAGATTGCCAAAGGCTGCAAGAGAAGATTGAAATTTGGTATGGAAACCAGGTTAAGTGGAAACTTTCTGGAATTTATAAAGGTGATCCTAATGAGGACTCTTAGAAATGGGGACTGTGAAGACTCAACTGGCCATCTCCAGTAGGCAGGCAAATCTTATAGTAGTGGAACTGCATTGCATTCAGTTGAGTTATTGGCTGGAAGAACCCATGGAAATTCTCAAACAAGCCAGGCTGCTGCCAAGAATAAAAGGTATCCAAGGGGAGCTCCACCTTCTCTGAGGAGAATGCAATGGGGTCTTAGGAGGAGGCATATGGAAGGCTCTGACTGGGAGCAGAGGACAGAGGGGGGCTGGATAGAAGTATAAAGTGAATAAAAAAAATAAACTATTGGAAAAAATTAAAAAGAGCAGTGACTGGACATGCCCAAGAGCTCAAGCCAATTTGTGTTTCTCTCAGCCATCTGTCAAAGTGTTCTGAATGCCAATTCAAAGATGATTTTGGAATTCTACTGAAATATTTCAGACTTTTTGTTTGTAAATATTATCTATCCAACATCTCAGAGAGATGGTCCAACAGGATGCCCTCCATTCAACTATCTTCATGTAAGTGATAGCCAGTGTCTTTGGGCCCATGGCCACTGACCTTCTCAGGAGAACAAGTCTAGAGCCACAAAAGGGATGCACATTCACGTGCCAAGGATCTGGTGAGATATATTCTTTATCTGCTCAGGCAGGTTTCATAGCCAAATGGCAAAGTATCTAAGGTGTGAAATGAATCAGGTTCATCTACCCCATGGATGGTTTTCACATAGAGATTCACCTATAGAGTCCCCTGATATCATTAGCAATTTGGAGTGGATGTTTGTAGTTGGGTGGTAGAACAGAAATATTTCATTGTCTCCCACAGCATGTCCTTCTGATGCTGTGTGCAGTCTCTGAGCCCCTCTAGAGCTCAGGCATGACATGATAGTCACTCATGAGAAGTGTAGGTGAAAGGTGCTCACCTCAGTCAGATTCCTGAATGCTGAGTGTGCACATGCTCATGTCAGGAATTATCTGGGTACATGCTTCAAGATGTTGACAGACACCTACAAGAGAAGGCTTATTTTACAATGAAGCTGCCAAAAAGATTCTTTCACCTGCTCAAGTCCTATGGCCTTTCCCACAGGATCAGGTTTATTTTAGGTGGAATTCAGTACCTTGAGAAACAGGTATACATATTCTCCTTATATGACATACCTGAGAAATAACTCAATGAGGCTCTTGAGGAATTGTCTGAAGGGATTGCTCTAGCCTGGATGCCTGCTGCTGTCCTGTTCCATGAACAGGCTCAAGGAGTCAGGAGGAGTAGTAGTTTCCCAACCATCTATCTGTCTGGGTTGGACACTGTGCATTCCATACACCATCTTGTTTAACACTTGCCTAGATGAGTCAGAATGCATACATGGTGAAAATGATCCTCCAACACAGAACTTGTCTAACAGAGCCTGCAGATGAGAGAGGTGAAGGCAGGGTCAGTGAGAGATCTGGACTCTAGTGTAGACACTAAGACTACAAGGGAATGCACTGTTTTTGATCATCATATCTGAGTCAAATCGTTGAAAAAGTGTACCAGTCAATCACACTCTGTCTAAAAGAGCAAGTTACTGAGCATCTATGTGACTCAGATTTCTTCTCTGGGAGATGAATGTTACTGGACAATATGAGAGTCAAATATATGTAGGTTCTGGTAAAAATAGCTGCTGTTGACTGCACCTCTCCAGGTATCTCCATCAGGCAGGCTAAGTGGAAAGGAAGGTGCTGAGTCTGTGAGTGTGGCCCTAATAAGCTGACTTCTCTTTTCTTGATATCAGGGTAAAGGCAGCAGCATGATCCTTCAAGTGACTGGAACACAGAATTTCCACATTATGTTTTACTGGCCTCTTGGGCATCAGATCTGCACTGTGAAATTCACATGCTTAGAGTCAATAGCACATGTTGTAGCCGAACAATCACTTGTGTTGTCTCTCCTGGGATTCCTTGATATGGCCACATAACTCAAGTTTCCTTTGCCTTGGTCCTGCTTTCAGTGAAGTGTATGAGGAATGAAGACTGTGGGGCATGGGCTAAGTGCACACAGCCTGGTTTCCAGTGGAGGCTAGATCTTGAACCCTGGCACCCTGTGGTGAGAGTTCACTTACATGGGACTGAAGGAGTTCTCTCATGTCTCCTGGACCCTGACTCCTGTAGGAGTAACAGACCCAAAATCCCCACAGGAGAGGCATGGCTATCAGCCACTTAGGAACAGCAAGAAGCCCTCACACATGCAAATAAGGTTTCCCCCAAACTCTTAGCCCAAGCCAATGAGAAGGGCTTGCTGACAAACTCTAAATTACTGCCAGAATGGTATATAGGGAGAGCCATGCAGGGAATTAAAGGAATGTGAGAACTATTTCTTTGACCTTTTGTTCCAAGAGCTGTAACACTTGGGAAGAGATCTTCTCTCCCAAAGAACCATGCCCCAGTCCCTCTGCATTCCTCACTGGGTTGTCTGACCCAGGCTCAGAGTTACCCAGAGACCTGGAAGGTGCTGCATAGGCTTTGTCTCCTTGCCTGCACTCACTTCCTTCCCTGGGGCCTTCCCACCGGCCTGGATAGAGGTCTCCGTGGAAAACTTCTGGTACCTAGGCTCACAGAAGACCATGTTAGTGGACACTAACTGACAAGCAGGCCAGCTATGTGTAAATGCCCACGTTACCGCCTTGCCTGCAAGAAACGGATATGGACACAAATAGAATCCTTCTACAAGCATATCTTTATTACACCATGTGGAGAAAGATAAAAAGAAAGAGAAAGCACCTCTAGAAGTAGTTTCGCTTAGTTACACCTCAGTGTGACGTGTGTCGTCAGGATTGGCTGACTGCCCATTACCTCAAGTT
>LR750880.1:89105-109272 GCA_902729485.2 Mus minutoides | reverse complement strand
TGTTTGTATGCCTTGACCAATGCAAGGAATGACCAGAGCAGGCCCTCTTTTTCTTCTGGCTGGCCATGCTAATCTACCTCCCATGCTGTACTCCATGGGAAGTTTGTGCCTGCTCTTGATTGCCCCAGACTCCTGCCTCTTTCATGCTGAGTTAAGGACAGAATCCATTCCTCATTCTACACCCCTCTCATTTCTTTTTCCCAATCCATCCCATTTCCCAATTGTTCCCTTGACCTGATTTCACCTGACTCCCTCCTTCCAGGGGACTTACATGTTTCTTGAAGTTCTTCCCAAAACACAGTCAGTAAATAAGATGGAGGAGATAAAGTGACCAAGTTGATGAGGCTCCATATGTCAGAAGACAAGTCATTCCTGGTTGTAGAGGCATCTGTTTTAGATGCTGTGGGCACACACAAAGCTGAGAAGGAAGAGCCTCAACAGGTAGATGTTCCTTATGCCCACATTTCTGTCCAGCAAGCAGTGATGGGGCTGGAGTAAGATGAAGAAGATGCACACTCACGGTTCAGACCAAAGGGCTTGAAAGACACAGAAGCCTGTTGATCTGTATTGGAGGAACACAGCACCCTGTGTTCTGTCCTGGCTTTCTGCTGTGGAGTCTCTTGTCAATAAGACTTAATTCTATTAGGCCATTTCGGTTTCCCCACTTCAAAGCAAAAAGAAATATGAAAGTGCATCTATTAGTGACCTTGACAGAGACAGGACTTATTCAGCACTGACCTGATCAGATCTACCATAGCTCTCACCCTCCTTACTCCTCTGTGAAAACTGCCCCTTTAGCCAAACTGTCCTCCATCTCTTCCCACCCTCTGTGCCCCATTATACACTATGTGCTTGTGGCTCAACTCTCCAGACAGCTAAATGAGGGCAAAGCTGTGGAATTGTGCCTTATAATATGCTAGACACCTTATGATCTTGGCCTATGAGAGGATTCCATCTGGACATTTGCAGTGGATAGTAAATAGCATATTCTAACCACACTAGAATTATAAATCTGGGCAGCCAATCCAGTTGTGTTTTCTAAGGGACCTCACTATCCTATCTTTTCTTTGTTGCACCTAACACAGGTATTTGAGCTCACCTTGGGGAAGGCAGACAGCAGCAGCAGCAACAGCAGCAGCAGCACAGAGCTTTCAGTGCCCGGGAAATTCGCTTCCAGACATTGAGTGACCTAGATCCAGAAGCTGTGGGGACAACTTGGGGCTGCTCACTGGAAATTTCTGACCCTGTGGATGGTTCTTCTTCATAGAAGCCTATGTTCACAAACTCTGTGGATGTTTCATTCTGGGCTGGAACTGCAGAGACGTGCTAATCATTCAGGCTGTCCATGGAATTTCTGTCGACCTCAATATCCCCTGAAGAACTGTTAGTGATGTCAGCTGTGAGAGCATCACTTTCTGGCACTGGGTCATCTAAACAGGTCATCCTCTCTATGAAGGAGTATTTGGTGAGTATGGGATAACTTCTGCAATTCTTGCCTCTTCTTTCCACACCCTCATCCTGAAAGTGACTCTTCTTAGCTTCTATACAGCTTGAAAATGTAGGTTCACTGACTCTCCTCTTCAAGTGGGGAAGGGGGCATCTGAAGGGCTATTTGCCCAGGGCTTCTCCACCTGCTGATGGCTGTCCTCATGGCTCAGTTGGTATTTTAAAATATTTAATGTTGCCATTACTTCATGTTTGAGTCACCTATGTGTTAAGGATGACACAACCTCTTCACAAGTATAACCAATGGTGCACATTGTGTTCACAATCCTGGGAAGGATTTCTTTTTTGGCAACCAGTCCATGGTCTTGAACGTGGCCCAGCCACTGTCGTTCCACAAGCTGATGTATTGTCATCCTGTACCAGGTAGGGACCATGAGTAACTGTGCAATAATGATGTTACATGTAATTGACAAGTGGTAAGGAATGGGACACTTTGTAGTAGTGATGATCCTGTGCATATCTTCAATAGTATCTTCTACATATGGAAAGTGCCCTGTGACCAGATCATACAGGACAATGCCCAAGCTCCACATGTCAATTGCCAGCCCATCATAGGGTTTCCTTGCCAAGATCTCTGGCGCCCAATAGAGTACGGAGCCACAGGTCTCCTCCAACATCTGCCCTTCTGTCATTTTAATTGCCCTACCAAAGTCACAAAGCTTTGCATTTCCTGCCACATCGACCATAATGTTTTCTAATTTAATATCGCAATGTGCAATGTGTCTTTGGTGCAGGAAGTGAACTGCTGACACGACCTGCTGGAAAACAGGTTTAGCTCCCTCCTCTGTCAGACAGCCCAGTGCCCTAAGGTACTTCTGAAGGTCCTCTCCTTCCACATACTCCATGATCACATAAGTTGTTGTCGGTGTGTCAATCATGTGAAAAAAATCGAACAATATTCCTGTGATCTAAAGATTGAAGGAGTTTCACTTCCGAAGTGATGTCAGCCGTACTGTTGATGTTTTTCTCAAGGACCTTGACAGCCACCAGTATTTGTGTGGGAACATGGCAGGCAAGCTTTACCTCCCCAAATGAACCACAACCCAGAGATAACAACCTGAAATTCTTTTCAAGGATGTTCTCTTCCATGTGGCTGGCCATGATGTTTCGCTCAAGCTCAACCATCTATTCTCATATAGAACCAGGAATATACGAGGCTAGGAATAAAAATTAATGCAACTTTAGAATGAATTTTCTATCATGAAATATGAGATCTCCCAAACAACCTAATGATGCTCCTCAAGGACATATAAATACCAGAAGACCCCAACCACAACCAGTAGAGGAAGAATTCTAGTAAAGATCAGAGATGATTTCAGTGAATGTGGGCATGCAAAGGGAAATACTGACAGCACATCTATTATGAGCTGCCTATTTTCAAGACCACCATGCAAACTGTTCACCTGAGTGATCAAGTGAGACCTGATATACTTTATAGAACAGAAAACAATAAGTTGATGTTCTACACATACTCTACTATGACTACAATCCAGATGATCTTTCAGAGATCCTTCGAGTTTTTATGCTTCCAGATATGAGAAAATATGAAAGGAGATTTTAGATGTGTAAATTTTGAAATAAGATGAAATAAAACATGTAAACACAAGAATCATAAAAACAAGTATGGGGTAGCAAAAAATGGAACTCCCATCAAAGCAGAGCCCAGGCTTCATGAATTCCCCAAATGAATAAAAAAGGTTGGAGAAAAATATATACCAGACTTACAGAAATTACTTCATGAAAGAGAAAACAAAGGACTATATCCAGACTCATCCCTATTAATATTACCCTCATCCTACAACCAAATAAGCATATGCTCCCTTCCTTAGTGAACATATATATAAAAATTGTTCATGAGAAAAAATAGTTTCTGCTTGATATTTCACATCCATTTCAGGAATAGATTACAGAGTCCTTCATTCACAATCAAAATAGCCTCATGCAGAACAAAAGGACAGTTTGTAACAATGAACAACTGCATAGCCTATAAGTGGTCTCTGGAGAAGACTACATACTAAGCCCTTTGACCAGTCAACTCTTGAGGGATGAGGAAAGTCGCTGCAAGTAGACATAGTTTGATTGAAAGAAAGCATTTCCACAAGGAGAATTGGGTTACATTTTTGTCTCTTGTGGGTCAGGAGGAAGGAGGAGCCTGAGCTGTTATAAAAGTCATACTATAAAGCTGGGTAGTGGTGGCACACACCTTTAATCCCAACAATTGGGAGGCAGAGGCAGGCAGATTTTTGAGTTTGAGGCCAGACTGGTCTGCAGAGTGAGTTCCAGGACAACTAGGGCTACACAGAGAAACCCTGTCTTGAAAAACAAAAAAACAAACAAAACAAAACAAAACAAAACAAAACAAAATAAAAAAGTCACATTATCAGTACAAACACATGGTGGACAGAAGGAAATATTCAGGAGATAATGATCAATGTCCAGGATATGCATGCCTTGGGGGTTCCCAGAGATTGAACCACCAATCAAAGAGAGAACATGGGCTGAACCTGGGGGTCTGCCACTCCCAGTACACATATGTAGCATAAGTACAGCTTGGTCTTCATGTGTGTTCCCAACAACTGGAGAAGAATTTGGAGAAGATATATATGAGGGGGTATTGGGAGGAAAAGTATGCAGATGTTGGGATATAAAATGAATAAAATGAAATGGCTTATGTGTAACATACTTAAGTGTAATATAAATTTAGTGCAGTGTATTATACTTGTTTTGTAATTATGATTATGACAATCTCAGCATATAATATGACATGTCAATTTGAAATCATAAAATAGTATAATTATAGTTTCCAATAATAAATTAGTGTAAATTACAATATAAATAATAAGTTAGTTATAATTAAATAAATAGGTAAATATGCTAGACAGGAGTCTAGCATGGTCAACCTCTGAGAGACTCCACCTAGCAGCTGACTAATAGAGATGTAGACATACACAGCCAAACAGTGGATGTAGCTTGTGGACTCTTATGGAAGAATGGGGGACAGGAACTCCTCAGGAATACAAAGAGGATCAACTGACCCGGAACCTTCGGCCTCTCATAGTCTGAAACATCAACCAAAAAGCACATGCATTTGGAACTAAGCCTCCCCCACATATGCAGCCAATGTGCAACTTCATCTTCATGTGGGTCATGCAAAACTTGAATGGGGGCTTTCCCAAGAGGTCTTGCCTATACATATGATATATTCTTCAAGCCTGGGGTGCCTTGTCTGTCCTCAGTGGGATAGAATATATCTAGGCCCGCAGAGACTTGTTATAGCAGGGTGGGGAGAACCCTGGGGACTACACACTCAAAGGAGATGGGAAGAGGGTGGGAGGAAGGATTGTGGGAGGGGATGACCAGGAGGGAGGCAGTGAGCAGGGAGTAAAGTGAATAAGTTAAAAACAAAAAGATACATGTTTTATACAAGGAAAAAGTAATGAAGGAAATAAGAATAGAAATTCAAAAAAAAATTGGCTCATAGCCAGTGTCATGCAAGCCTTTAATTCCAGCACTTCAGAGACAAAGACAAGTAGATTTCTGAGTTCAATGCCAGCCTAGTCTACAGGGTGAATTTCAGGACAGCCAGGGCTACACAGAAAAACCATGTCATGAAAAAATAATAATAATAATAATGGCTCATAATTAATGGAGAAAGAAATAATATTGGTACAAATTAACCCTCAAAGAAAATCCGACATTATTAATAAAATCTTGTTTCACCTAGTCTGCCATGTTAGATCACTATCCCTGGGAGGACTGATCCTTTCTGAAGGAAACAGGGAGAGTAAATTTGGGAGACAGAGGAGGCAAAGTCATAACAGAGGGTGTGAGGGAGGTGAGAATGCTGTTAGGATGTATTAAATAAAAGAAGATTCAAAGAAAGTAAAAATATGTGCATATAAACAAATATGAATATAAATTTAAATAAGTAAGACCAAACATGAGTTCCAAGGGCAAAATTAACAAACTGCAAAACAATACTGCAGTCTTAACAACTAGCAGCAAGAATTGGCAAGAATTTCAATAGTCTGTAAAACTGAGGAAAGACAAAATTTCAAATTCTCTGTCATCAGGCAACATCTAGAGTGGAATACCTGTTTCAGGAAAACACATTGAACGAGAAAACTGACTTCAAACATGCCAGATCCACAAACACAAGTGTCACATTTTGTTTCCTAGAGGTCATGAGTAGGCAGTGGGATTGAACCCTTGTAAAATGAGAAGTACATGAAATATCCAATATGAAAATGTGAAATAAATCAGTTTAAAAAAGTGGAAAAGTGAAATAAATCAAATAAATAGTATCAAAAGGCAGCATAAACAGTTATGCAAAGTCAAGACAATTTTCTCATAGTATACAGTTAATATATACCAACAAATGTGTAAAATAGACAAGAACAAAGGCAAACAGGACTACTAAATAAACTTTATAAAAGAAATAACACTTGAAATGAAGAAAAAAAAACATACAGACATAAGTTAAAACACAAAAAAATAAATAAATAAAAAATGAATGAAAACCAAATGCCAAAAGCCTACACTGAAATCCTAGAAAACAAATATAACTCACTATATCCAGATCCAACAAGTTGGGGAAAGGCCAAGTCTGTGGGAAACAAGAGAGTCTAACTGCTCTCCCACCAACCAACTGCCTCTCTGAAGCACAAGGACAAACCCAGCCTTAGGCAGCAGCTTGCTATTGGCTGGTATCTAACATTCCTGGCCAAATCTCATTGTGAGGTCATTTGCAAGAGACCAATGACGGCTCTGCAAAACCCCACAGTTCTTTTTTAAATTTATATCCTCTCTCATTCTCATGTCCCATAATAATCAAAACACCAAATGCACAAAATAAAAAATATTAAGAGCAGTAAGAGAAAAAGTCAAGTAACACATGAAGGAAGACCTATCAGAATTACACCAGACATCTTGCCAGAGACTATGAAAGCTAGAGGTCCTAGAAATATGTTATACAGACACCAAGGGAAAACCAATGCCAGCCCAAACTACTACACTCAGAAAAACTCTCAATTAATCTAGATGGAGAAACAAAGATATTCCATAACAAATTTTTTTACCCAATATCTTTAAATAAATCCAGCCATAGAAAAGAAAATAAAGGAGAAACTCCAAACACAAGGAGGAAAACTTCGCCCTAGAAATAGCAAGAAAATAATCACCCTTTAAAAAACAAAATATTGTTTACAGCTACATAAACATAATTCTAACTCTAACAACAACAAAAGAAAAAAAAACAGGAAAAAACAATATCTTTTCCTTAATATCTCTTAAAGTTAATAGACTCAATTAACCAATAAAAAGACATAGACTAAAAAAGAATGACTACATAAATAGGACCCACGATTTTGCTGTATTCAGTAAACACACCCCAGTAACACAAACTGACACTACCTCAGAATAAATAGCTGAAAAACAATTTTCCAGGCAAATGGTCCCAAGAAACAGGCTGGAGTAGCCATTCTTATTTTCAATAAAATTGACTTTCAACCTAAACTTATCAAAAAAGATTAGGAACTACACTGCAAACACATCAAAAAAAAAAATCCACCAAGATGAACTCTCAGTTCTGTACATATAAGCTCCAAATGCAAGGGCATCCACATTCATAAAAGAAACCTTACTAAAGCTCAAAGCACACATTGTACCTCACACAAAAATAGTGGGAGACTTGAATACCCCGCTCTCATCAATGGAAAGATTATGAAAACTGAAAATAAATAGAGATACAGTGATTCTAATAGAAATTATGAACCATATGGATTTAACAGATATCTATAGATCATTTTATCCTAAAACAAAAGAATATACCTTCTTCTCAGCACCTCACGATACCTTCTCCAAAACTGACTGTATAATTGGTCCACAACAGGCCTCAAGAGATAGAATAAGAATAATATATTACCATGCATCCTATCAGATCATCACGAATTAAGGCTGGCCTTCAATCACAACAAAAATAATAGAAAGCTCACATACAGATGGAACCTGAAAAACACTCTACTCCACGATAACTTGGACAAGGAATAGAGAAAAACAGAGGCAAACAGTACTACTAAATGAATTTGATAAAAGGAATAACACTTGAAATGAAGAAAAAGAACATACAGACATAAGTTAAAAAACAAACCAATAATACAAATAAACAAAAAAATAAATGAACACAAAATCCAAAATCCCAAAAACAAAACCTAGAAAACAAATATAACTCACTATATCCAGATCCAACAAGTTGGGGAAAGGCCAAGTCTGTGGGAAACAAGAGAGTCCAACTGTTCTCCCACCAACCAACTGCCTCTCAAAGCACAAGGACAAACCCAGCCTTAGGCAGCAGCTTGCTATTGGCTGGTATCTAACATTCCTGGTCAAATCTCTTTGTGAGGTCACTTGCAAGAGACCAATGACAGCTCTGCAAAACCCCACAGTTGTATTTAAATTTATATCCTCTCTCATTCTCATGTCCCATAATAATCAAAACACCAAATGCACAAAATAAAAAATATTAAGAGCAGTAAGAGAAAAAGTCAAGTAACACATGAAGGAAGACCTATCAGAATTACACCACACTTCTTGCCAGAGACTATGAAAGCTAGAAGGTCCTAGAAATATGTTATACAGACCCTAAAGGAAAACTAATGCCAGCCCAAACTACTACCCTCAGAAAAACTCTCAATTAACCTAGATGGAGAACCAAAAATATTCCATAACAAAAACAAATTTACCCAATATCATTATATAAACCGAGCCATAGAAAGGAAAATAAGGGAAATACTCCAATACAAGGTAGGTAACTTCGCCCTAGAAATAGCAAGAAAATAATCTTCTTTTACAAAAACAAAATTATGTGTACAGCTACATAAACATAATTCCAACTCTAACAACAAACAAAAAAAAATCTGGAGACACCAACCACCTTCTGTTAATGTCTCTTATCATCAATGTATTCAGTTCCCCAATTAAAAGACATAGACTAAAAGAATGACTACGTAAATAGGATCCACGATTTTCCTGTATTCAGTAAACACACCCCAGTAACAAAAACTGACACTACTTCAGAATAGCTGAAAAACAATTTTCCAGGCAAATGGTCCCAAGAAACAGGCTGGAGTAGCCATTCTTATATTCAATAAAATTGACTTTCAACTAAACTTATCAAAAAAGATTAGGAACTACACTGCAAACACATCAAAAAAAGAAAATCCACCAAGATGAACTCTCAGTTCTGAACATATAAGCTCCAAATGCAAGGGCATCCACATTCCTAAAAGAAACCTTACTAAAGCTCAAAGCACACATTGTACCTTACACAATAATAGTGGGAGATTTGATACCCCGCTCTCATCAATGGACAGATCTGGAAACTGAAAAGAAATAGAGATACAGTAATATTACTAGAAGTTATGAACCATATGGATTTAACAGATATCTATAGATCATTTTATCCTAAAACAAAAGAATATACCTTCTTCTCAGCACCTCACAGTACCTTCTCCAAAACTGGCTGTACAATTGGTCCAAAACTGGCCTCAACAGATAGAACAAGAATGAAATATTCCCATACACCCTATGAGATCATCACAGATTAAGGCTAGCCTTCAATAACAGTTAAAATAATAGAAAGCTCACATACACATGGAACCTGAAGAACACTCTACTCAATGATAACTTGGTAAAGGAAGAAATAAAGAAATTAATGTAAAATAGACAAGAACTAAGACAAACAGGACTACTAAATAAACTTTATAAAAGGAATAACACTTGAAACGAAGAAAAAGAACATACAGACATAAGTTAAAACACAAATAATGTAAATAAATAAAAAATAAATGAACACCAAATGCCAAAAGCCCACACTGAAATCCTAGAAAACAAATATAACTCACTATATCCAGATCCAACAAGTTGGGGAAAGGCCAAGTCTGTGGGAAACAAGAGAGTCCAACTGCTCTCCCACCAACCAACTGCCTCTCTGAAGCACAAGGACAAACCCAGCCTTAGGCAGCAGCTTGCTACTGGCTGGTATCTAACATTCCTGGCCAAATCTCATTGTGATGTCACTTGCAGTAGACCAATGACAGCCCTGCAAAACCCAACAGTGTTTTTTTTTTTTTAAATTTATATCCTCTCACATTCTCCTGTCTCATATTAATCAAACCATCAAATGCAAAAAATAAAGAATATTAAGAGCAGTAAGAGAAAAAGTCAAGTAACACATGAAGGAAGACCTATCAGAATTACACCAGATTTCTTGCCAGAGACTATGAGAGCTAGAAGATCCTGGGAAGATTAAAGGAGCATCAATAGGCTGCTGGTGGGTTCCAATGGACTAACATAAATGATGTGAGTGATCTAGAGAGGGGCCTTAAAGAGAGAAAAAGATGCATCACAATCAAATGGCTTAAAACCTGAGAAGGAGAAAATCTTTCAAGCAGCCACAAGGGGGAGCCACATTCTGGACAGAGGAACAAGAGAGGCTTAGACAGGGATACCAGCCAGGCCAAACAGGGAAACCGATTCCAACAACTGAGTAAAACCTGCCAGTCTGGAGTTCCACACCAACTGATTATTTCCTTCAAAAACAAGAGGCAAATAGTATCTTCAAAATTCATCACTAGCCTTGTATGGGTGGTGTATTCCTTTTTCCTAGCCCTTAGGAGACTGAAGCAAGTGGATCTCAGTGAGCTTAAAGCCAGTCTGGATTACATAGTTACAAGACAGTCAGGGATACATAATAGAGATCCTGTCTCAAAGAAAAAGAAAGAAAGAAAGAAAGAAAGAAAGAAAGAAAGAAAGAAAGAAAGAAAGAAAGAAAGAAAGAAAGAAGAAAGAAAAGAGAGAAAAGAAAGAAAGAAAGAGAAAGAAAGAAAGAAAGAAAGAAAGAAAGAAAGAAAGAAAGAAAGAAAGAAAGAAAGAAAAGAAAAGGAAAGGAAAGGAAAGGAAAGGAAAGGAAAGAAAGAAAGAAACCAGAAAATCTACATAATAGAAACCAAGGAATTTTTCCAGGCAAGAAACAAATCAAATGAACAGATCAGCACAAAGGAATTAAGAACAAAAGGAGTAAGAGTTCCTAAAAGATACAACCTCTTTTCTTACTGAAAAATATAAAAGACTTAAGAAATACAAAACTATGAATATAAAAATACATATATAAACATCATTTACATAGAAACATTGTAATCAAAACAATGACTGGGACAGGTGTAGCCCTACACACCTACAATCTGGACCAATTTCCTTTATGAACACTGATACAAACATACTCAGTAAAGTACTCCCAAACTAAATCTAAGAACACATCAAAACATCATGCACCATGACCAAGTAGGTTTCATCTCAGGGATGTAGAGATGGTTCAATGTACAAAAGTTCATTAATGTAATCCACCATATAAGCAAACTGGGGGAAAAAAAATCACATGATCATCTATTAGATGCCGAAAAGGCCAAGATATGGATCTAGCTCAATGTCCATCAATAGGTGAGTAGATCAAACAGAAACAACAGAGACTTATTCAACTATAAAGAACAAAGTGACGTCACTGCAGGAAAAGAGATGGAACTGGACACCACCATGCTAAGAGAAATATGACACACTCTAAAAGACAATGTTTTACTCCAATATGGAATTTAGAGTGGTACAGGGGACATCAAAGTAAAAAAATTGACTATTCAAGGATTTAAAAAGTATAAAATCAAGAAGGCAGGGAGAGAAAAGAAAGCAACTGAGGAGATGAAAATGATAAGCTCATATTGTGTGTTATATAAATATGCAACCCCAGGCCAGCCTGGTCTACAGAGTTAGTTCCAGGACAGCTTGCACAGAGAAACCCTGTCTCAAAAAACAAAAAACAAACAAACAAACAAAAAATGCAACCCCAAAGCAAATAGGAAAAAAGCAGATCTTTAGATTACCAGTGATCTGCATTGCTAACAAAAAAACAAGCTTAAACACCATTTTTAGAGTATACCTTTTTCTTTTTCTTTTCATTAAAACTATTTTTTCATACAATATATTCTAATCATTGTTTCCTCTCTCCCAAGCCCTCCCAGACCCTCCCTACATCTTCATCCTCCCAACTCCTGTCTCTGTCTGTCTATCTGTCCCTATTTCTCGGGGGGGGGGGGGTAAGGTATTTAAAAAAAAAATAGACTGGGTCTAGAGATAAGAATCAGCAGTAAAGAGCACTTGTTGTCTTGCAAAGAACTTAAGTTCAGTTTTCTAGCACCCACATCTATAAATCCAGTTCCCAAAGGTTGCCGTTTTCTCCTGACTCCACAGGTACTAGACATAATGTGCATGCGCACATGCAAAACAAACACTCATCCAAGTTAAAGAAACACACAAACACACCCACTTATGTATGAATATGTCTATATCATGTTGAGTAAGTACACAGACCTAAAATCAGCCTGCCAAAGATTGTACCTGGTTTCACACTTAACATATTGACCCTACTATGCATCCATTCTTTTATCTAAAAGAAAAACAAAACAGTTTTTTAACAATGAACACCACAGACTTATCATGATTTAAAGATTAAATAAACTAATACATAGAACACCCTGGCACAGAGTGGAGCATGCACATACGTTACATATTTTTTACGTGGCTGTGACGAAATACATGACAGAAGCAACTTTAGGGAGGAGAGATGGTTCAGAAGCTCTAAGTCCATCATGGAAGGAAATGCAGGGTGACAGACTAGGTGTGTGGCAGTGGGGAGCATGCGGTAAATGCTTGTCCGTGACCTTGAGCAGAGAGCAGAGAGAGCCTAGGCCCAAAGCAGTCGTCCCCAGCCCTCCCACTTCCTCCGGCTGTGTCTCATATCCTAAGGTTTGACAACCACCCAAAACAGCATGACCATGTAGAGATAAAGTGTTCAAACCCGTGAGCCGACAGGGGAGACTTAATATTTATGCCAAAATAGGAATGCAGTATAGTGGCTCATACCTTAAATGCACACTTAGGAGGCAGAGGCAGTAGGATCTGTATGAGTTCCAGGTCAGTCTGATCCACATACCTATTTCCAAGCCAGCCAAGGATACATAATGAGACCCTGTCTCAAAAACAAACAAACAAACAAACAAACAAAATGCCAGCACAGCCAGCATCTTAGGGTTTCTATGGTGAAGAGACACCAGGACCAAGGCAGCTCTTATAAAGGACAACATTTCATTGGAGCTGGCTTACGGTTTCAGAGGTTCAGTCCGTTATCAACATGGCAGGAAGCATGGCAGCATGCAGACAGACATGGTTTGGGAGGAAATGAAAGTTCTACATTTTGATCTGAAGGCAGCCAGAAAGAGACTGTCTTCAGTGGCATCGATTAAGCCTGGGAGCCCTCAAAGCCTCCTGAAACAGTGATACACTCCCTCCAACAAGGCCATACCTCCTCACAGTGCCACTTCCCATTGCCCAAGCATATCCCAACTGCCACAGGCAGTAAATTCAATTAAATATTTACATTCTTGGCACTAGGCTGAGAAATTCAACCCTCTGAAATGGAAGTATACAGCAAGGATTCTGAGGTTTAATAAGTTCATTTCGAGTGATTAACATACATTTCTTTTTTTTGTTGGTTTGGGTTTTTTTTGTTGTTTTTTGTTTGTTTTGGTTTTGGTTTTTTTCGAGACAGGGTTTCTCTGTGTAGCCCTGGCTGTCCTGGAACTCACTCTGTAGACAGGTTGGCCTCGAACTCAGAAATCCACCTGCCTCTGCCTCTCAAGTGCTGGGATTAAAGGCGTGCGCCACCACTGCCCGACTCAAGTGGTTAACATACATTTCTAAAACATGCAGATGAAAGCTACAAGCAATGTAAGAAGTAGGACTTTCCCCAGCCTGTCTGTCTACTGTACACTTATATAGGCTCTCCATAGCTTGGGACTGCTGAACAAAGGAAAGGACTAAGCCAGTATAAGCAGGTACCAAAATGATCTGATAGTTTACTGCATTTTGGTTCTGACAAATTCCTTAAAACTTTTGGTCACCAAGTTTCTAACATTTGTATGCTGTTCGAATTAATGCACAGCACATGACATGGTAACTATTAAAGAATCTTTCAAAGGTTTTTTTTTTATTCTCATTTTTGTATATATGTATGTGTTCTCTTTGATCATGTATGCCACATGCCATACAGAGGCGCCCATGAAGAGGGCATCAAATCCCCTGGAGCTGAAGTTAGATGTGTTTGTAAGCTGCCAGACATAGGTGCTCAGAACTGAACTCAGGTCCTCTGCAAGAGCAGCAAAAGCTTTTAGTATCTAGATCATATCCACATTTCCAAATGAAGCTTATTTTTTAAAAAAAAATTTTTTTTTAAATGCTAGCACTTGGGAGACAAAGGCTAGCATATCTCTGTGAGTTCCTGGTCATCACAGAAATATCACGAATTTGAAGTCTGCTCAGACTGTGTAAAAATCCTGCCTTAACCCATTTTTTAAATGACAAATAAACAGACAAAAAAAATTTTTGAACAGATGGGCATGATGGTACACACCTTTAATCTAGCACTCAAGAGGCAGAAGCAGGTGGATCTGTTTGCATTTGAAGCCAGCTTCAAATATATAGTGAGTTCCAAGACAGTCAAAGGTACATATAGAGACTTCTCTACAACATAAGGAGTTACAGGTCATCCTGGGCTACAAGAAGACCCTGTCTCAAAAACAAAAACAAATAAACAGGAAAAACCTCGAGAGCCATGCCGGGGGTGGTGGCGCACGCCTTTAATCCCAGCACTTGGGAGGCAGAGGCAGGCACATTTCTGAGTTCGAGGCCAGCCTGGTCTACAAAGTGAGTTCCAGGACAGCCAGGGCTATACAGAGAAGCCCTGTCTGGAAAAACAAACAAAAAAATAGAAAAAGAAGAGAGCCATAAATGAGCAGCCGTGAAACGGCAATCTTAGGACCCTAGTTAAGAAATTAGAGTGTGAACCAGCATAATAAAATATAACTTTTGTTTTACTAACTACACATATCTACCTTCTTGCTCAAGACATCTGCCAAGGATATGACTTATGAAGCAATTACTCAACTGTCGAGGCTCCAAATTTCTTGTGGTAGGGTTCCCTGTTGCCACCTTCCCCTTCCCATTTTCTTTGTGTGCCCTAAGAACTACCCAGTAACACTGCCTGATGTGTAAGCATGCCGCACTTTTCCCAGCATGACTAAACCCAATTCCTTGACTATTATCAGGATCTGATAAAGAAGTTTAGATTGTTCCCCGGAAAGCACTTTCGTTCCTTAACCTCTCCTGTACAAGTTGACCTTCTAATTCAGTCACTGCTGCTGCACTAGAGTGACTTCTGGAGGTAGAGAGCAGCCGGTTGTCAATCTCTTCAGTCAACGCACCACGGGACAGGATCCGGCTGTCACTTGGCTTTTCTTCCTTGAATCCGCCAGACCCACCCGCAGATGTCGCCCGCCGGTTGAACCTGGAGAGCCCAGTCTCTCACATCTGTCCTTTCGCTGTGCCGTGTGCTAAACATGCAAGATGGACGTTTGCCACACGGGCGCGCCCTTGAGCACAGGAGTTGCGCGGCAGTCGGGCGCCCGGACAAGCCACGCCAGGATCTGTTTTGCTCTTTAGTGCTCCAACTCAGGACTCGTCATTCTCCTGCCTCAGCCTAACACCCCAGGCCTAACAGGAAGTCAGGAACAGACAAGACCCAATCTCAAAGTCGCTAGACCACCAGGCCAAGGGCAGGGAGACGCCGAGCCAAGTCCTCAATTCCAGCCTGACTCCACCCCCTCTACCCCACCCCAGCCACAGCTGCGCGTGCGCAGTCACGTCACAGGATGCCCATCCCAGGGGCGGGGCGCTGCGTCTAGGGAGGAGGGCGGGCCGGACTGTCACGTGACGGCATCGGGCCAGCCAATGGGTAAGCGGAATTTCGAATGTGGTGGCGGTAGCTGCGGGCTACGGGCCGCGCCGCGGAGCGGGAGGCTGCTTCTGCTTTTCCGGACCTGAGTGGCCGAGGTATGGAGCGGTACGGGCGGCAGGACTTGGAGGTATCTATCCGACGGGACGACGCGAGCACCCCGAAATCGACAGGGCTTTTGCTCAAAGTAGCAAAAACTTTAGCTTGGGGCCGGGGGAGGGAATGTTCTCGCAGACACATTACTGCCTAGCGCGCACCAGGCCCGGTTTCCATCCCATTGTGCTCGCGCGCAAACATACAAGCTGCAATCAACTGTAACGCCATCAGTTATTCATTCTGCATGTCACCCAGATGTCTCCTGTGCAAACTTTTAAAACTTGATGGTGACCCAACCGTTCTTTTAAGAAGTCGTTGCGTTTATTCTGTTGAACTTCCCTCTCCAATCTATCGTACATACCTTGGTAGAAAGAAAGGGTTAAATAAGATATACAGTACCTATTTAAGGCTCCATTATGCGTGGAAGAAAATAAGTTCTGGTGAAAATCCTCAAGAGATTCAAGAAAGCACTTAACTAAGAGGAAATGAATCAAGGGGATTTCTGAGTTCAAGGCCAGCCTGGTCTACAAAGTGAGTTCCAGGACAGCCAGGGCTATACAGAGAAACCCTGTCTCAAAAAACGAAAAAAAAAAAAAAAAAGTTCTTGTCGTGACAATGCGTGCATTTTGGTTGGCAACAGTTTACAATTTTGAGACCTGGAAGTCTATTTTGCTTGAAGCACACTACTGTTTTTTAACATGAATACATGTTTTCTCAGCCCCAAAATTACTAGAGAAAAGCTGCCAAACAGAAACCCAGATAAACATATATATTGCTTCTAAACTAATACTGTAATCCTAAACGCTAAAGGTTGGCTATAAACATTTTAAGAAAAGTAAGCCTGTTTATGGCTCATATATTTGTGGTCCCAGCTACTCAGAAGGCTGAGGTAGGAAGGACATCAGAGCTCTTAAGTTCAAAACCAGAATGGATAACAGCAATATCCTGTCCCAAAATAATAATAAGTTCCCATAGAGCCTAGAATGTTGTATGCCTTCAATGAATATTTACTATAAAATGAATAATTGATACTTTCTGGAATTATTTAATATTTTCCTATAAAATAATAGAAGATAAGGTTATGGCAAAAATATAAATGACATTTTATAGGATTTTTTTTTTCTTATGATGGCTTGATTCTAACATCTTTTTTTGTTGTTATTGTTTTGTTTTAGATGAGTTTCACTATGTAGTCCAAGCTTAAATCTGTGATCCACCTGCCTTAGCCTCTTTAGTAGCTTGGATTATTCTACAACACTTGACTTAATATTTCTAAGCTGAAAAATCAAAATTACTGCTTTTTTTTAAAGTAAGTCTACAATTTAGTCTTTTGTAATCCCTTCTTGTTGAACAGCCTGTGTTTTCTTTCTTAAATTTTATATTTGAAAATATCTGAGAAGTGTTCATTGTCTGTTTGTTTGTTTGTTTAATTCAAAGACAAAGATGGCTAAGGAAAGGTGCCAGAAAAGGTCCTTTCAAGATACTCTTGAAGACATTAAGAATCGAATGAAGGAAAAAAGGAATAAAAACTTGGCGAGGATTGAGAAACGCAAGTCCTATATTGTTGCACCGAGCCAAGTTCCCAGTAAGAGGATTTTTGTGTTGACTTCTTACAGCATTCTTACTTTGAAAGTATGCCATTTGTATATGTAGTATGTGTTCTTCTTTGTGTGTGGAACGCAGTGGGGTGTTACTGCAGCAGAAGTTCTGGAGTCCTGCTATTAATCTCTGCCCTGTTCCCCTGCAAAGGGTCTCTCACTGAACATGGAACGATTGTGGCAGCCAGTCAAGCCCCAGAGATCCTCCTGTCTCCACAAACCTTCAACACCTTACCCACCCCCACCCCCACCACAGCAGACAGAGTCACCAGTGTGCAGGAGCACACCTGGCTCTTTAGGGGATTTGACCTGTAGGCCTCATTGGTTTCTTAGCAAGCACTCCTAGCCATTGATAGATAATTCTAGCCTCTGCTTCACCTTCTAGGTTGAGGCTTAATAACTGAAAATTTTATCTTATAGCTAACACGTCTACACTACTGAAATATTACCAAGATAACAACAGGTTGTTAGTTTTGGCTTTGGAAAATGAAAAATCCAAAGTGAGAGAAGCACAGGATATCATCCTACAACTGAGAAGAGAATGCTACTACCTTACGTGTCAGCTGTATGCATTGAAAAAGAAGCTAACTTCCCAACAAAGTGAAGAAACTGCTCAGGTATATTCAATACAAAACTTTTCTGTGTAGTTTTGCTATATGCAGTTCAGCTTCATATAGATTTAGATATGGAAAATATTCTAAGTATTCTTCAGAGAGTCACTTTTTAAAAAAATATTTCATTATATTATTTACTCTGTGTGTGTGTGTATGTAGTTAAGAGGATAACATTAGGTGTTATATAGAAATCAGTAACATACATACATGTGCCCTCACATATAATATGTATATACACATTATAGAAGACAATTGTCAGCCGGGTGTGGTGGCGCACGCCTTTAATCCCAGCACTTGGGAGGCAGAGGCAGGCGAATTTCTGAGTTCGAGGCCAGCCTGGTCTACAGAGTAAGTTCCAGGACAGCCAGGACTATGCAGAGAAACCTTGTCTCGAAAATCAAAACAAAACAAAAATATTCTAAAAAAAAAAAAAGAAGAAGAAGACGATTGTCTTTCTAAAAGGTGCTATTTCTTCCTGAGTGTCAGGTATACTTGCAATTTTGTGATTCCAGAACTCAATATGCTAACTCAGAAAGACCCAAGTTATAGGTCAACCTGAACTGCACAGAGAGACCTCATCTCTAGATGAGATTTTTGAAGCCTATGTATGATTTCATGACTTTTCTCTAAGATTTTGATTACTTTTTAAAGATTGTTTTCCTTCTTTAATCTCAATTGTTCAGTTACTACAGGGTAAACCTAATGGTGTCTGAATCTCCCCCATGGTTTTCCAGTTTTTAAACAATTCCTTTTTAATCACCTGTGTGTGTGTGTGTTTGTGTGTGTGTGTGCCCACATGTGCATGAGTCTATGTATGTGAGTGTGTGTGCACTTAGAGGTCAGAGACATTGGATCCTCTCGGGAGTGGAGTTACAGGCATTTTTGAGCCACTTGAAATAGGTGCTGGAAACTAGACCTGGGTTCTCCCAAAGAGCTGTTCACACTCTTAACGCTGAGCCATACCCTCCAGCCCCTACCTCGTAGAGTATTTGCTGAAATTAGAAGAACCAGTATTCAGTGACTACTTAATGACATAAGCCTCAAAACAGTAGGGGGGGAAATTCTATTATTCTTGTGCCTTCAGTGCCATCTATTGATGATTTGCAGTAAAGTGTATTGTTACTAGTTAGTTGCTGATATATACTTAGCATTTAATATAAGGTGCTTTGCTTTTTTTTTTTTCTGTCATACTTGCATATGATCACTTGTTGTGAACCATCCTGTACCTGTTCTTCAGTGTTCAAGGTTGATTTTTTTTTTTTTTTTAGTAGTAGCGAGCTTAACGTTCATTTCTTTGTTTCTGACAAGATCTCAATATGTAGACCAGGCTGGTCTCAAACTCACTGTGTAGACCAGACTCGCCCCAAAGTCTTCCTGCCTCAGCCATCTAAGTGTTAGGGTTAAAGTGCCGCCATGTGCAGGTTGAGATGTTTTAGTGTAAGGTTTTCTTGGGCTGAGTCTGTAGCTCAGAAGTGGAATACTTGTTTATAATGTATAAGGTACTGAGTTCATTCATCCTCAATGCTGCAAAAGTAATTGTGGAAGATTTGGAACCAAAGGCATCATTGTTTTAATATATTAACAGAACTGGAGAGGACGTCCCTCAGAAGAGGTTTCCAGCATTGACAATACCACCAGGGACTTGTCTGTGAAGACCTTACAGTGAGTGCCAAGTTCATTATTGTTTCTATTAATACTTATCCATTTGTTAGTGTCTACAGTCAGAGGCTTTTTCTTCTGGGAGTATACTTAAGAAAATTTGATACTCAAATACTATTGTATATAGAAAATTAGAGCTGTCTTTTTCTTTTGTTTAGTTGCTTTAATGACTTAAAAGTTAGAAACTTTCTTTTAACTGTTTTCTTTCAGTCTAGTTTTTTTTGGGGGGTTTTTTTGGTTTTGGTTTTGGTTTTTTGAGACAGGGTTTCTCTGTGTAGCCCTGGCTGTCCTGGAACTCACTTTGTAGACTAGGCTGGCCTCGAACTCAGAAATCTGCCTGCCTCTGCCTCCCGAGTGCTGGGATTAAAGGCATACGCCACCATGCCCAGCTTCAGTCTAGTTTTTATGTGTGTCATAATTTCATTTTAGGAAGGAGTCATTATTAAAAAGGATATTTTTCCAGTCCTGAAAACTGTCCAATTTAGCGGGAAGAAAATAAAGTGAAACACCTCTCATTGATTAGTTCTGTTTTCCAGATTCATATGCTGATCTCTCCTCTTTGAGTATATAGATTTTATGTTCTTTCTTTTTGTTTTTGTTTTTTTTGTGGGGTTTTTTTGTTTTGGTTTGTTTTGGTTTTTCAAGACAAGGTTTCTCTGTATAGCCCTGGCTGTCCTGTAACTCTGTAGACCAGACTGTCCTTGAACTCAGAAATCTGTCTGCCTCTGCCTCCCAACTGCTGGGATTAAAGGTGTGTGCCACCACTGCCCAGCTTCTTTTACAGTTTTTGTTTGTTTTTT